>WHYT01012714.1:49943-63015 GCA_009806455.1 Tetrax tetrax | reverse complement strand
GACCAAGTGAAGAGCATGAGCCACAGAACCTCAGCTGAGCTCAGTTACCTTCTAACACAGCCCCTCTCATACCTCAAATAACATGTTCCAATTGCCTGCCAGCATCATGAATCATCGCAAAGAAAAACATTTATTCCAGGAACTTTCTCTTTTGTTTTATGAGCTGCAAATGCATCTACAACTCCACACAGACACACAGCACAGGACAAACGGGGGACCAGGAGAATTACCCCAGCTAAACCTTCTCCCATGGACAATCTTAAACAGGCCAAGAAAAAGAGTTTTCCACTTTTACCTTCTGCTGCCTTCAGAGAGATGCACAATGAATCATTTTATGCAGATTCAAATCAAGAGAGCATTCAAAAAAGTGGACGTTCTGGTGTTATGTTGCTCTTCTGGCTGATGTCAAAACCCAGCAGTGATGCCTCCTTTAAAGTTCTAATACAATACTGGAAATCTCAGCATCTAACAATCCTCCCACAAGTTTGGTGACAGGAGTCCCCAGTAAGGGATCTCTTCTGATCCAAGCCTTCCGTGGGAGTGTGTTCATACAAAACACACACAGACATACATCACATCTGCAGAGTGAGTCTCTAATTCTGACATATGGACACAACAATTCCAATTCAGAACTTCTTGTATGCATCCGTGGCGTTACATCAGGAGCAGATGTGGCCCTGGACCTGGATAAATTCTCACTTGAACACGCAACCACTGAGCTACAACAAGATAAGCTTGCCCAGACCAAGATTGCTGTGGACGCCCATGCATTCCTGCAAGAGCTCCTGCTGCTCACTAGCTACCCCAGGAGCTTGAAAAATATTATTTAATACGTTCACGCTTTCCACTGGCCACTGGGTTTCTTCCCCGCAAGGGGTGGGAAGAGGCAGAAAGACTTGCAAAGTATCCTTTGGCATCTGATCCGATCCTACCAACACACGCAATCACCACACTTGGAGAACCACCTCTTTTCTCAAAGCGTCTATTTGTCCAGAAGTACAATGTTACTGACTCCATGAGGTAAAGTTATTTTCACTGGAGCTATGACAACATCCACCAGCTTTTCTCAGCCTGACGTGTAAATAAGGGACTTTCACAACATCCCGGGCAGAAGCTGAGCACGGGAAAACCACCTCACATAACGTAACGAGCACTGCCGACACGCTTGCTCAAACACCAACGCCCCACCCGGTCACCAGCGCTGGCTACCAACCTGTATTTGCAGACCCCAGACCGGTATGCCTTTGGTTCCGGCCCTGGATTTAAGCAGGTAGAGGGGAAAGGGCAGAGCTTACCTTCAAATAACAAAAATCTCAGAAAAGCATTGCTAATTTGTGTTATTATATCCACCAGTGAAATTATTATGGTTAGTATGCTCCCAAACGCCGCGGCTCTAGGAATCACGCGAGCGAGAAACACTCCATTTCATTTCACAAAAAGCTCATTTCCAGCCTTCATCTTAAAAACACTATTAGAAGGGCCTTCACACAACCACCTAGTCCACCCCCCGGCCCTGCGGCACACCAGGTAAACTCCATTATTCCCAAGTTGTTAGTCCAGCTGATCCTTAAACACCAGTTCAACAGTTCGCTTAGACCTCTGTTGGGGCATCTCACCGTGCTAACCAAATGCTCAGGGGGAAAGACAAAGCTTAAGAGACAAGTTTTCACATGCACCTTGCAGTATTAAAATAGCAGAAAGGAAGGAAATTTTTTTCTTTTTTGTACAAAACATGTTTTTTAAGTCAGCTTCATGATTTCTGAGATCCCAAGTGACGCTTTTAGAAGATGCAGGGTTGGCAGTGTTACAAATCCCACGAATCCCCAGGCTCTCACCACACAAACTAAACCCAGCTTCTCATCCAGACCCACCGGACCCCCATCTCCTGTTTATCCACCAGAATTTCCCTCTGCATCCAAGATGCACCTGCAGCATTTCTCTAGATCACCCACAAGATTCAGGGGTTCTCTCTCTTGCCTCAGACCAGAGCCAAAGCTGCTGAGAGGCCCCTTGAGATGGAGACTAAAGGTTGCGAGACTTCTAGACATGCTTCCCCAGAATAAAGCCTTCTCCAGTTTATATGAGACCACCCTCTCCTCCACGTCATCGCAGAGCCCTTGCGTCCCCAGCCTTTCCACCACTGATGCTGGAGGAAGCAGTCGTGCAGCGGGGACTGGAGGAACAAAAGGGGCCCAGCCCGTCTGCTAAAGAATAACCTGAATAATAAGTAACTCAAACACCATCTGTAGGATTTTAAATATGAACAAAATACCACTTCCCAGAAGAGGTTCTAGAAACAGAGCACAGAGGGGAAGGTGATGTCCCTAAAGACCCAGCCAATTAACATTTTGATAAAATTTGGCTGTTTTACCAAACTCCGCTGCTCGCTTTTTCCCAGAAATGTTCCTAGAGATTTATTTTCCTTTTCCTTGCTAATTAACTTGTCCAGATCTTTCCTCTGTTTCTACGTGATTTTTAAGGACAGACTCAAACTCAAGTTTTCCTCCTCCCTGGCACCTCTGAGGTCTGTCACACCTGGCAGAAGGCAGCGTAGCGCTGATCAAAGCTGTGTCCTACAAAGACCTGGATCCGAAGGAGACGCTGACGCCAGGGAGCTGCTTCTGCACTGACCACGCTCACCCCAGCCCATGCAGCTCTGCACTCCCCTGCAACTCAGCGTGCTTCTTGCTACCTGCCTTGCTGAGAGCTAAAGAATGAATAATTATTCCCTCTTTTGAGCCTCCAGCCTCCAACAACAGAGATATCAATTACAAACTCAACCTTTTCATTTTATTTTATTAAATGGTGGTAAATGGCTTATTCTACTGAGCTCTCCTGCAGCCTTTTATATCTAAACGTTGCGCTACAAGGCATAAATGGACCACACGTATTCACGTCTTCCAAATTAACAGTGGATGACTTGTACATGTAGAATGAAATCACCGTTAGCAACATCAACGCAGCCTGGATTCATCAGGGCTTGTCAGTTCTTTGCTGTATTTACTTTTACATGATTAAGTACCCAATTATACAGTCAATGTTAATAGCCAGGGCATGAAATTCAGAGCTTTTAAAAGCAAGAGGAGCTCCTCTGCTCTGGCCATTCAGCTGGACGAGGCCTGAGCTTAACTTTACACCTCATTTCCACAAAGACTGATTTGCTAACGGGGAGACAGAAGGGCTGCACGCTGGCAGAGGACACCCAATATTTGTCTTTACGCAGTGCTTGTTTGACTAGAGACATGCGGGGCACAGTTTTCACGATGGTACTGACATTAAACACCTGGAAACATCAGTCCTGGGGATCATTTCTAGGCAGGATAAGGCCTGACACTCGAGAGGAAACCAAGCACCACCACCTTTCCTGGAATAAGGTGGTAGCCATTTTCTCTAAGAGTGAGAACATAAGCGTCTCTGTATGCACAGGAGCAAAGTTCAGTGTCCAAGGAGACAGTAACTTCAACAGACCACGCAGGGACAAGAGCCAGAGGAAGGAGAAGGCTAACAGATATTCTGTAGTGCCTGAAACAGGCACAGAAGTCCCCAGAAAATACCACACACCAGGTCTTTTTCGCTCCTCTACCCCTGCATTACCACTTTATTACATGATTTTGAGTGCACAGTTGGTGTCAGTATGGAGAAGACATCTGCTCTCAGCAGAACACCCATATCCTCAGGCACCACCACACCAGGATCCCGTGGTCCGGCACCGACTGAGTCAAAACAGAGCAAATGCACCGACGGTTTTTGGCATGGAAACGCTTCCAGTGAAAGCTGCAAGTGCGAGTTGTCGTTTTCAAGGCAACGCCATTTCATGTTTCACAGGCAAATCTACTCTGAAAAGGAGCACTGAAAACTGGCACTGCCATCCCTCCCAGACACACGCCTCAGATATATTTAGTATCGTATTCACAGGTTTGGATGATAACAAGCAAACCTGTATTCTGCTGCCACAAGAGACAATGTCTGATTCAACTTCTGCCCCCTCCTTCCCCCAAGACAAGGCATCACAATGTTTTTTTTTTTTAAGCTAGAGACAACCTGAGCTTTTGTAATAAAACCACATTAAAAACTACACACCATTTCACACCACGCTTCCCCCTTGACTTGATGAAAAGTAGCTAGGAACAGCCAGCACTGAGCTTGATCCCTGTGCTCCCCCCTGCTACTTGCTCATCCACACCTACGGGATTTTGAGAGCCTCAGGACCAACACTAATGAGAAAACAGTTACTAAGGTCCAACCATCCCATTCTTCCCCAAGTTTGCCTTCCTGAAAAATCTTTGGGGCTAAACCCCTAAATGCTAGCAGCATTTCAGACTCTTCCTAAAAACTAACCAAAGAAAGTAAGTGCCACAGAAAGGTAAACCGCTTGCTCGTGTAAGCCTAGGGACAGAGCGGGTAAAGCAGAGCGAGGTCCTTACCTGCCAGGGCCTGGTTCACCTTGCTGGGTCTGGGCATCTTCACCGGCAGGTTTGGGATGCTAGAGAGAGAAAAGAAAAAGGGACAAGTTCAACAGCATGGTTCCACTGCTAACAAAACAGAGAAGTCAGCAGTGTACTGTTCCCTCCTGAAAGCCAGCGCCCTGGCTATATTAACAGGGATTAATTGCTCAGATAAGCCCCACCTGGGACCCCCACCCATGAACCCTTTGCCCATAGGTCCAGCAGCTACATTTAAGAAGCCCAGTCCTTGCCCCTGATGCATCCCTGCTCTTGCTGTTCTACCACAGAGCTTCCTCGGTGAAACCAACCTGTACCATAAAGGACTGCTGCACCACCAGGTCCGTAGCATGAATGTGCATCTAACTGCCAGGATGCAGCAAAGTTTATCCTAAACCTTCCAGGTGCCTTGGCCTCCAGGAGAGACACACTGCTCACCAGAGTGTGAACCCCCATGCTGTATGAGAAGTTGCAGCTGTACAGATCAAAGGAAGCAAGTGTTATCATCCCCCACTGCTTTCCAGATGGGGAAACTGAGGCAGAGAAAGGCCAAGAAAAGTGTTCAAGCACACACAGCTGCAGCCCTGGGTGAAGAGAATCAAGCCTTGACTCCCTCTGTGCATCCAAGGGATTACTGCAAGATGTAGGAACAAGTGAGGAAAGGTTGAAGGAGACTGAGAAGAGTTTGGCACCTGCCTTCCTTTGGAAATTAAGAGTAGTTGGGCACTGAACATCCCGTTCAGGTTCCTAACCTCCTTGCTTTGGCAGCGTTTCCCAGCCCTGGCAGCTGCACCTCAAGCTAGTTTGGGATACGTGGGCAGCCAGGGTCAGGCAATTAGCTGATGGCAGGAGTTAGGAGGGGAAGGGTGAGCAGCAGCATGAAAGCCAATGACAGGGTCACTAGAGGAGAAAACAAGCTAGATCCACAAAAGCAGAGCTGGAACATTTGAAACCCAACATATTGGCTTCAGCCTTGCTAAGATCTTTGTCTGTATTTCCATGACAATGACCAGAGCTGAAAAGATTTGAATGACACATGGCTATCTTCCAGGGATGCAACCCCACCTCCTCCTTCTCCTACCTGCCAAAGTTTGAAAAAGGTTCCTGCACGTGTGCTGAGCTCTCTGAAGAAACCCCGGGGCAGGACTGAGGGCTTGGTGCTGCACTGACAGCCTGGCAAAGCAAGACCAGCTCTTGCAGACCCTTAAAAGGCTCTCTAGACCACAGAGGTTTCCCTTATGTCTCTTTCAAAGACTGTGTTTTCCACCCTGCTGCCCCAAATTTTGCAATGTTTTCCAATGATGCAACAGATTGTTCTTGCTACAGCCCAATTCAAACCCATTGAATACAGTGGAAATCCTCCCCTTAGTTTCAAAGGGCTTTGAATCAGATGCTGTGACTCCTCTTTATGACTTTTTTTTCTTTCCTGATTCAGCCTCTTCGTCACAAATCTTTCTCAGGTATTTCCCTCTTCTTTGTGTCATGCCTTTGCTTCATTTCTGCTCCTGCCTGTGATCCTCTTGAGATGATGGCTAGCAGAAGGGCTGCTCCCTCTCCAGCTGCAGATAAGGAGCGTATTTGAGGACCAGGTAATGACAAGGAACTTGAGAAACCTGCTCCCAAAAATCGGTGAGGTAACGGACCGCCTCTCCTTCCTTTCTGCCCACAGAGCAGCACAGTGGGCACCCCTCCACCCTGGTCTGTGACCCAGGACGTGACCGAAACTGAAGAGCTTGTGCTTCATGATCACACATGAAGCGCAGCAGCCACCTTGGTTGCTTTCACTTCCCCAAGGAAGGTAAAAATACAATAAAGCACAAAACTGAATCTCTGCTCTGCCACCAAAGCAGATGGGCAGCGGGGGATCCCAGGGTCAGTACACCTGAGGCTGAAGAAAGCAAACCCAGAGCTGCTCTTGGGAAGGGGATCACTGGTAACAACACTTCGAGAAGACCAGCAGAGAAATTCCTCACTCTTTTTTCCTGCATTGCAAGGCTGAAGTCAAAGTTGCCCAGGAGCCAGAGCTTCTATGAACTGAGAAGAGCCCTGGAGATTTGAAGAGGAAAATGGATAAGCAATTTGATGCATTTTGCAAGCAATCAAGTTTTGGAAGCTGCAAGTGCACTGCAGGTGAATTACTATCCACCAGCCAGGAAAGAGTCGCTGTGTAAAGGCAAAAAGCGTGTCAGGTTTGACCCCCTGGAGGCTTTAAGCCAACTGATGTGATGATGGAGGAACTAAATACTTCTCACTTCATGTGGGCTAAACACACGCACACTCAGACGGCAGCATCTCAGTGAACAACGTCGCAGGATGTGCTGTGTGAGCGTGCCGGCACCGCTGCCACGTGCTGCCGTTTCTTTTCCATCCGCAAAAAGCCCAGACATGAGGCTGATGAAATCAAGGGAAATCCACGCTGCTGGGAGGTACCTGCCTGGGTAGATCTGCAGCCCCGGTGCGTGGGAGGAAGTATTGCCATACTAAAAAAGGTGCAGAAACGCTACTCAGAACCTGCCCTGGGTCTGAAGTGGGTTTTTTTTTTGGAGGAGGAAGGGGAAGAGGTAACAAGGAAGGATATTGCTATTGTAGAACAACGCAGGTTGTGCCCCAGCTCTGAGAGCAGGCTCACCAGCAGCACAGACATATTTAGTCCGTCAGCTCAGACTCAAGCTACTCCAGTATCGCCATACCAGCTCCAGTTTCCCGGAAGAGAGCTGGAGCCAGGCTGGGGTGGGGTCCTGGAATTTTGTCCTGTCGTTTGCTGCAGCTCCTGCTCTCCTGATGCTCCGTATCCCTGTCTCCTGACAAGATTTGCCATCACTGATTCCCATAAGCAGAGCGTGGCAATCTGCTACGGGAGGCAGTCAGGGCAGACTGATATTTCAGCATGACAAAACCACTCGTCTCACCAGAATTTCAAGATACTGCAACACCAGTGAGACAGCAAAGCACAAGACTGGAGAGGAAGTGTGGTGTCTGTGGCCAGTGCCATTTCAAACGCTGGGCGGCCAGGTTGGAGCTAACCATCACCTAAGCCGCACGTACACGACATCCTAACAGAGCAGAAACGGAGAAGTCTGTAGCAACTCACCCTCTGGACTTGATCCAGCCCTTTCTTCCTTTCCTCTCTCCCTGCACACCAGCCAGCAGGCCACATATTCCTATATCACGGTGTCTCTGTAGCCCTCTGGACAACCACCAACACGTCTCCCAGATCAGGGCGGCATCCAGCCCTGCCTCACATTATCACCAAGTGCTACCGCAACACCCAAAGGTCTGAGCCCCTTCCCAGGGCTAACTGAGCGTACAACAGCACTAACGACCACACAGCAGCTTCTTCCCTACCTTTCTTCTCAAGGTGATGCCAAAACCCAGACCAAATCCTGCTAAAGGAGGACCTTTTGGTGCGCTGCATGGAGCCACGTGTATCTGTGGTTTCGCCCCTGGCATCAAGCACAGGAGATTCCTCCACTCCTGCTCAGGAAGAGCGTTCAGCAGCAGAACCACACTGGCTAACGGAGGGCTGCGGGACAACGGGCCCAGTGGAACCAGCACCGAAGAGCCAGTGGGTCTGCCTAGGGACAAAGCAGCTGAAAGATGCAAAGGAGGAGAGAGAGGGGGGGAAAGGCCCTGCCCGGGTTGTGGTCCCTTGGTTACACCTCCTGATCCTACAGTCGTTGCCCATGGGAGATTTTGGGGGCGCAGCACCAGATCACTCCTAGGAACACCGCGATTCTATAAGCATCCTTCTCCAGTCCCCAAGACTCCCATTCCCCACGCTTTTAAACAAAATCCTCCCCCTGCCCTGAGCTGCCTGCCTTATTTGCAGACACAAGACAGGCAGGCACCCAAAGCTGCATAAGCTCAGAGGGGCCAGCAGAGCTACAGCGGGGATTTGCCTGGCTGGGGCACTAATTAATACATCCCAGAGAAGATTGCTTCCTGCAGCTTTACTTGCTCATATTACAGGCAGGGCACTCCTCACCGCATTTTGGGAGTGCCCTTCTCGGTAATTAGCCAGCACAGTGCAGAGAGCAGGGGCAGCTCTCCCCCCAGGAACAGATGCTTTCCCGTACGGGGTGGGAAGGATATTTCAGTCTGTGAGGGAGGCTGCGGTGGATTTCCTCCATCATCACTAACTGAGTTTAATACACAGGAGGAAACTAATGAAGCAAAATAACTTGCCCACATTTATTTAATACGTTAGCAGCAGAGCCAAGGATATTAACATTTGTTTAAGCCTTGGCACTCCTCTCTAGGTTTTCCAGTGACTTTGACCCTCTTGAGAGCATAGGGAAATGAAACCTGTGTTTTGAAGTGCCTGAGCTCCACCCTCTCTCACACCCCCACTCACCCTCCAGCCCCACAGCAAGCAGGAAATATATTTAATATATTTAATCACCAGCCATAGCACAAAAGCTCAGGCATGCCTGGGCTACTAACAGCCCGTACTGGGGGCTATTCTGCCTGCCTGTTAGAAATCACTGTCACAGCCACACAGGGCGTTAGGCAGCTTTGCAGGATGAACTACACCTCTTTCTCAACCCTGCAGGAGAGATGTTTTCTTCAGCACTGCTGGTTTTAGCTGTCCTTCCTAAAGAAACTGGGTGTACACAACTGCACCACCATCTTTCAGTCTCTCCCTAATAGCTTTTAAGCCATTCTGCCAGTTGCAGCTCAGCTCTGAGGGGCAGGAGCTGGGTAATCCCTGCAAGCTTTGTGAAGATAAGCAGTTTTGTAGAAGCAAGTAATCTGCCAGGGCTGCTTTGGAGCCAAAGGCTGTAGGGTGAACACAACACAACCTTTATTAGACACCAGAGGATCCACTGTGACCTGCTGCTCCCTTCCCTTTGGCTTCTGAGCACGGGCCACCACAGGAATTGGACATCACGGCTGAGAAAAATGAGCAATGCTGGATGCAGACAGAAACCCTTGGCAGGCTAATTAGTGCAGGATAATTAGCGCCTCCTCTTTGCTGCCAGAAAGGCTGCACTATTCAGTGATGCAGGAGCAGGACAGAGAGAAGGGGAACTAACCCCCACCCCACACCAAGAGGGGAAGATGGGGAACCTAGGGGATAAAATAACCCAGGAATGTTCTGGGCTTAGGAATTAAATGAAACACATTGTTAGGGTTTGCTACTCAGGTTTCCCCTAATTCATAGAAATTAGAGTATTTTCTGCCAGAACATGGGTTTCATGAGCCTGAGCCTGCAACCCCAGCCAGGAGTAATTACACCCACCCAGTGGCATTTCTGACTCAAACCCAGCACAGGGCTGACAGGGGAAAAGCCATCTCAAGTTGTCAGCTGGTGCTGAAAAAGTCCCTTTCACATATGGCACTGTACTGGAAGACAGAGATTGCCCCTGCGTGCATTTGTCTGTCTGGCAGGGAGGAAGGAGAGAACCCCTGGCAAAATTAATCTCCCAGGACTGGAGATCCAGGTATCGTCCACCATCCTTGAAGAGTCACCAATGTACATCTTTATTGTGAGCTCCTCTGGGGTCCGTTTGGGTGATCCCCCAGCTGCTGCCTCCCTCAGGGCTCAGCGCACAGCCAAGGGGTGCATCCATGATCCATGCACGCTCCTGTGGGAGGGGATGGAAAACAGAGGCTTCCACAAATACATCTTGTGGAAAACACCGGTGTTAATGAACAGAAAGGGAGTTGTAGAGATAAAGACAACTCCTAACATCCTGCCTGCAAAAACATCTTCCCAAAAAGCCCTGTTCCCAAGGTGCCTGTCACACGTCTGCCAGCACTCACATGTTCCATTCCAAGCGTCCGAAGAGCTGCTTCCTTCCCTGTGTGGTACGTTCTGCTGCCCCTAGCAAAGATTTAACTGCACAATGCCTTGAGATTATTGCCAAGATACCAGCCACCTCACCCCTTACGCACCGCAAACAGCTGAGCTGCAAAACAGATTGCAACAGCCGGACCTCGACCAGCCACAGCATTGCTCATCCATGGCATTGCTCATCCCACGCCGCCACCAGTGCCGCAGCAGTCCCAGCGCTCCAGGAGGGCTCTGCCCTTTGCTGCTTTCCCCAGAGCTCGCCGTTGTGGAGGGGACCAGATGCTCCTGCCACAAAAGCCACCATCATCAGCGCTTGAGAACGGACCGAGCTGGAAAAGCTGAGCAGGGAGCATGGGGGCATATGCCAGGCCGAGAGGGCTGCCGCATTAACCCAGCGGGAGCTCTGCCAGCACTCGCCTGTCACAGGGTTTCATCAGCTGCTGAGGGCTGCCCGCTGCCACAGCGGCTCCTGGGACCCAGCCCAGCAGGCTGTCACGACAACATCCTCCCCAGCGCCCTGGCTGGGCATCCACACATCTCCTCCTGGCTGTCCCTCTCCTCCCAGTCACCATTTCCTACACTGTGGGCTAAGTTCACGGTCAGGAGCCCACGCCAGCCCTCTCTGAACATCTCCCTCCCACCCTCCCTCCTTTCAGGACATCCCCATCCGCACCATACAACACACCCAGACCCTCATCGGCTCTAGACCGGCTTGCAGGGCAACTGCTGCAGCGTTTGGCCCTTTGTTTTTAATCTTTCCACCCTGAGAGACACTTTGTGAATCACGCTGAGGCTCTGGGGAAGGACAGAGGCTTCAGGCAGCCCCACACCCTGATCTGTGAGAGGGGGAACTTGGCAGCTGCTTCAGGAGACAGTAAGAGCCTTACTGGGGGGTCCTGCAGGCAGTACTGAGGGTGGATTTTCAGCCCTATTCGAAGGTGACTGGAACAGAGAAGTACTGTGGATGTTTAAGACGCCACAGAAAACCACCAGGTGCAAAGAAAGCACCAGAAAAAGACTGTGAGAAAGAAGAACAGGCTGTGGGAAGTCATTTCACTCCGATGACCACAAAGAGGGAAAGTCCTGATACAACACTAAGGAAAATATCTCAAGATTCAGAGTCTTTCTTACAATACAAGCAAGACTCAAAATAAACCTCAAGCCCCTGTGCCTCATGTGATTAGCAGAATCTGCTTTCAATACTCTTCTAGATCTCTTATCTCTGTATTTACTTGAGGTAGCTTGGACAGGTAGATCAGCCCCGGCACGTTCCCCTTTAGTTGCTCAGGTGCTCACACAGCGGTTCAGCACCTGGATTATTTACGGTGAAATGCAGATACTGCTCTGTTCACTTCCAGCCGTTCACAAACAGAGGGAGCAGTCAGACAGCCCTTGCTTGGTCCTTGGTTTAAAGCTAGCAGATACTTGATGCAAGTATTATCACCAGACGGGCCACAACGACCTCTGCATAGCCAGAGTTGAGACCCTGAGAGCCGATTAGCGGTGATCCAGTTTGGTTTGGGTGTCTGGGTTTCACAGATGCGGTCCTACACGAACACGGAGGGAAGTGCCCCACTTTGCAAGGGCAAGACTGATCTCCCCCAGTCCCAAAATCCCCACTGGAGCCCAGTGCCACAGCCCTGCTCCAGCCCACAGGGGATAATCGACCGCTGCTTGGCCCAGCAGCGAGAAGCCGAGCTGTCAGATGATGAGATTCTGCTTTTCATTTAGCTGGCAACAGCTGAAAGGCCTGAAGAGAAGTGAAGCCCTTCCTCTCATAGCCCTCTTCCAGCTCCAGTTGCTCAGCAATGGGAGCTGAAATCCTGTGCTGCAAGATGCACACCAGTTTCAGCCCTGTCAGAGAAGAGCTACAGTGAAAATGGATCAGCAGCCAGCATGGGTGACCCATCCACACAAGCTGGAGTGTTTAAGGGGTGACAGTTCAAAGAACTGAGGAAAGCTAGACCTCAACTAGCAGCACAACAACTGCCAGGCCTTCCTTCAAAGTAACAATTCCCTCCAGAGAGCCAGAGATCACTCTGAGATGGTTGCTGAACATGAAGGGAAAGGATGTGGCAAACAACCCTCACAAGGTGGGGCTTAGCTGGCTTTTAAATCACTTACAGTCCTGCTTGTGCTTCCAGTCCTCCAACATCACAACAGTGACGCTCCACAGCACCTCAACATGTGCAAAATGAACCTCTTCCATGATTATCCCATGGCATGTCTGCTCTGCATCAGCATTCAGCCTGACAAATAGCCTGGACACCACTCAAACTGCTGGTGCCACTCCACTGATCTCAGACAAAGAGGGATCAATATGGTTCAAGGGATCAATATGGTTCAAGGGATCAAAGGAAGGGAGAAGTGATGTGGTTTTCCAAGCATCTTCACAATGGATTTTTAAAAAGCCTCAATCAAATCTATGTCTTAGAGGCTGGGGATTTTTTCTGCTTGTTCACATTTAAGTGTCCAACACGGACTTCCTGATTTTGTCAGAGAATTCACGAGGTCTCAGCCACATGCAGCAAGTCCTCTGGTCCCTCCTTGAAGGGGAAGAGCTTTGAACACAGAAGTTTTGCACTCTACTGCATATTTTGAATTTAATAAGGGTGTTCATAAGTTCCCTTTTCATTCACTCAGTTACCCTCAAAGTTGTTTTTAAGGGTAACCCAGAATACCACTAATCACTACTAAATTTTCTCAAACTTGCAGAATCTCAACCTGACTGCTTTCTCCAGCGGTTCAGGGAGACTAGAGGACAGGAACTATATTTCAAGTGGGAGAAAAGAAGTGGAAAGCAGAGGAGAAGGCTTTTTGTCCACCATACAGG
>WHYT01012714.1:29146-40554 GCA_009806455.1 Tetrax tetrax | reverse complement strand
CCCCAGTCCCAAAATCCCCACTGGAGCCCAGTGCCACAGCCCTGCTCCAGCCCACAGGGGATAATCGACCGCTGCTTGGCCCAGCAGCGAGAAGCCGAGCTGTCAGATGATGAGATTCTGCTTTTCGTTTAGCTGGCAACAGCTGAAAGGCCTGAAGAGAAGTGAAGCCCTTCCTCTCATAGCCCTCTCCCAGCTCCAGTTGCTCAGCAATGGGAGCTGAAATCCTGTGCTGCAAGATGCACACCAGTTTCAGCCCTGTCAGAGAAGAGCTACAGTGAAAACGGATCAGCAGCCAGCACGGGTGACCCATCCACACAAGCTGGAGTGTTTAAGGGGTGACAGTTCAAAGAACTGAGGAAAGCTAGACCTCAACTAGCAGCACAACAACTGCCAGGCCTTCCTTCAAAGTAACAATTCCCTCCAGAGAGCCAGAGATCACTCTGAGATGGTTGCTGAACATGAAGGGAAAGGATGTGGCAAACAACCCTCACAAGGTGGGGCTTAGCTGGCTTTTAAATCACTTACAGTCCTGCTTGTGCTTCCAGTCCTCCAACATCACAACAGTGACGCTCCACAGCACCTCAACATGTGCAAAATGAACCTCTTCCATGATTATCCCATGGCATGTCTGCTCTGCATCAGCTTTCAGCCTGACAAATAGCCTGGACACCACTCAAACTGCTGGTGCCACTCCACTGATCTCAGACAGAGAGGGATCAATATGGTTCAAGGGATCAATATGGTTCAAGGGATCAATATGGTTCAAGGGATCAAAGGAAGGGAGAAGTGATGTGGTTTTCTAAGCATCTTCACAATGGATTTTTAAAAAGCCTCAATCAAATCTATGTCTTAGAGGTTGGGGATTTTTTCTGCTTGTTCACATTTAAGTGTCCAACACGGACTTCCTGATTTTGTCAGAGAATTCACGAGGTCTCAGCCACATGCAGCAAGTCCTCTGGTCCCTCCTTGAAGGGGAAGAGCTTTGAACACGGAAGTTTTCCACTCTACTGCATATTTTGAATTTAATAAGGGTGTTCATAAGTTCCCTTTTCATTCACTCAGTTCCCCTCTAAGTTGTTTTTAAGGGTAACCCAGAACACCATTAATCACTACTAAATTTTCTCAGACTTGCAGAATCTCAACCTGACTGCTTTCTCCAGCGGTTCAGGGAGACTAGAGGACAGGAACTATATTTCAAGTGGGAGAAAAGAAGTGGAAAGCAGAGGAGAAGGCTTTTTGTCCACCATACAGGACACAAAGGCACAAAGCTCTCTCTCCTTCTAGGTGGAAGACCATTGTAAAGTCCTCTGGGACAGAGAGGCTCCTAGATAACGAAGACCTGAGCACAGCAGGTCTCTCTAACACACAGACAGCATTTAAAGATGAATTAGGGTCTGTACCTGACTCCATTAGATGCTGACAGTCCTGTGCTGGGGCCCCCAGCTTGAGGCAAAGCCCAGGTGCTCTGTGCATTGAGTCTTGACGTTGACCTCGCTCCAGACAAAATCGGTTTGTTATACGGCACGAAGCCAACGCTGGAAGAACTTACAGACGCTGTCCTACCGGAAACCTGATGAGTAGCAGAAGAGTTGGGAAAGTTTATCATGGAGTGGCGGTAGCGTGTGGTGATGGGACCAGTTCCACTGTTTAGGCAGCACTGCTGACAAGAACAAGCCACCCCCGTGTGAAGGGGTGCCGGGGAGACTGTCACTGGGTATGCGGCGTCAAAACGCCTCTGAACGCTGCGGCGGAACCTCGTGGTCTTGTTGGTCTGGACTTGAGCCACAAAGTCAACTTCGTAGTTGTAGCCCAAGTGTCCGAGATCTACTCGCAGGTGGTTCGTGGCGTGGGCTTGCTCCAGGAATACACAGACGTTCATCTCGTAGGGGGACCACCCACCTTCGTCGTTCTGCCACTCCCAGACGATGCCCTGCCCGGCAGCAGAGTCCCCAGGGAAGAGGTGCCTGCGGACAGCCCGCATTGTCCCTGTGTGGGGAGAGAGGGAAGAGAAAGAAAATCATTTTGCGAGCAGAGAATTAAGGGGGATGTTGTCTCAGGGACTCATTTCTGCACAGATCTGTGGTGTCTACATCAGGGTGGCCTTCCTCACCTCTCCCTCAGCTGGGGCACTAACAGACTTTCTCTTCCCAACAGGGCTGGGTTTGCTCATGAAGCTCAGAGAAATGCAATACCCCCGAGTTCCCTGACCCTTTGCCAAATCCGATTGTGAGCTGGCAACAGGTTCAAAGGCTGCTGGGAGGAAGGGTGGGAAAGGAGGGAAGGAGAGAGGATGCAGAGACAGACACACCCGAGCACAAAGGCACAGTGATCACATATGCCTCCCTGACATTAAAAAAAAAAAAAAAAAAAAAAAAAAAAAAAGAAAAAACCAACAGGCTGAGGCACAGATCTGGTTTAAAAAAAAAACAACTCCCACAACCTTGACAACAGAGTAACTATAGAGACACAACACCATCCGGAAGTGCTTTTCAGGAGCGCTTAAGGGGCTAAACGCCCACTTTGCTACGCAAGGGTCTGGGCAATTTTGCTCTTGGGGGAGTGGGTGAAGTCCCACAATGACAAGGACGAGGACCTTGCAGAAGGGCCAGCTTCTCCAGGCTCCTGACTGCTGGGAGATACAGCAAGACTAGAGAGGACAAGATAACAAAGTAATATGGAAACTGGAGAGAGCAGCTGTTCAGACAAAGGACGAGAAATGAAAGCAGATACGCTGCTCTTTCAAGGCCACTCAATAGCAACAGCAGGAGCTCGAAACCTCCTGGAAGCCTGGCTCTCCAGGGTGACTTCACTTTCTTTAGAAAAGAAGAAGCCTAATGAGAAGGAGATAAGCCACCCAACAGGACAGAAGCTCTGCAACCTCTGCAAAAACGGGTTCCTGCAGCAGGGTCAAAATTGCTGCTGCTGGGAAAAATCTTCAACAGCAGCCCACGCTGAGAAAGAGGAGCAGGAAACGCCGCAGGGCAAGCAAGTCTGGGGATGCAGACAGGTGGGGGGGAACAGGGATGCAGCAAGTCGTTATGACATAGGAAGAGTTCAGAGAATAGCACCAAGAGGAAAAAAAATAAAATGAAGCCTCCGAAGAGGTCATGAGTTATGACACTATGCTCCAGGACCCTGTGGGAAAGTGGTCATGGTTATAAGTATCCACATCCAAGCAAGCTTTACACCCAACAAGCACACCCCAAGGAAGAGGGAGGACAGCCCGCGTGGGACTCCACTGCCAAAACCCAGCTGCTACCTGTGTTCAGGCTCTGGCTGAGTATCTCTGCCTCACAGTGCTGCCCCTTCTACCCCACAGTATTGGGATATTGTGGAAACTACTAGAGCTTGACTCAAACTATAAGGGCATTAATGGCCTCCTCACTGCTGAAAATTCTGCTCAAGAGCACAAAAGTCACATCTCTGCTCCCATCACACTCCCAGGCTTCTTTGTAACTTGTGCTGATGGTTTCTGCACAGCGCTTTGGTGGTCAGACCACAACGAGACCCTGTGCTGGGGTGCAGGTGTATCCCACACGTCATCACAGAAACTAAATCAGGAAAGACAGACCTGAGCTCCAGAGCTGACATAAAGGCTGAGGGCCTCTCAAAGGTGCAGTGTGCCAGACCAAGGAATGGCAGGATTTGTGTTTCTCCTGGGAAGCTGAAGGCACTGGGGCTGGAAGGGCTTGCTTCAACCCATGCAGGGGATGAGCAGCCAGGAAAGGTCCAGCACTTACTCCCAACCTGCTGCTTCAGTGGCCAGAGCAGCACCAAGCATCCTTATGGCAGAGCAGGACTCTCCAGTGACACTGCCCAACAGACAACATCTCATCAGCGCACCTAAAAAGCTACTAGCAGCCAGTGAAACACAGCAACCTCTCCCTGATGTTGCCTGCCTACTGAGGACATAGGAGGAGTTTGCAAGCAATCTGTGTTTTTAACACCCTCAAAGAGCAGCAGGGAGAAGAGCTTTCCAGAGTCAACAGCAAGACCAAAGCCGTGCACTTGGAAAACATTCCCCTTCCCCCTGGCTGGCAGGGAAACTGGGATTCCTCTCCAGGGTGGGCAAACAGCTGTGGTGAGAGGACAACTCCTGCTGCTCCCTTGCATTCACTTCCAGCTAATCTGCCTCAACCAGCAGCTGAAGTCCGCGGATAATCCTGCCCTCAAGATCCCCCTGCACAGCTGTCATTCCCCGTTGGTGGGGATGCTGGTCCCGTTAACACTGGCTTCCTGTTATTCTCCCTGGCTTCCTTTGAAGAGTCTGTTTGTCTGTCTAATAGCTAATGAGCAGAATACAACAGCCTATTTTTTGCTCTGTTTAAAGATTTTTCATGGGGATGTTTCCTGCAGAGATTCTTTTCTCCAGCACGACAAAGGTCAGCTGGCTGCTCGCTCAGAAAGGTTGGTGTTTAAGGCAGAGCTCTGCAGAGAGAAAAAGCTTTGCTTAGAACCGGGCCACTGAAAGGGATATGAGAACATTTCCAACAGTCACATTGCAGAGCACACAGGTACTCGTGGACGGAGGTTCACAGACCTGGCCACTCCGATCAGCATCCTTCGGAAGCAGTAGGAAATGCTGCAGGAGGGCTGTGAAGTGGAATCAGCCTTTTTGTTATTAAGGACTCAACCACAGATCTCGTCCAAGGAAAGTCGAGATCACATCAGCCAACATCATTCCCAAAACTGTATTGGGCTGTCTCCCAGAGATGACCAACTCCAGACCATCCTGTGATGGACAATATTTGCTAGGTGTTTTGAGATCCTTCACAAGGGTCTAAAGAGATACAAGACCTTTGCAGAGAGACAGCTCCATTTCTAGAGAAGGATGTCCCACTCTCACTGAGACACAGCTTTTCATCTCCCACAGGCACTCTGCTCACCCCCACCAAACCGGGCCATTTCCTGACAAGGAATGGGCTGGGACTGCTGCCTGTGTGTTGGAGCACTGGCTGAAAGGACAAGAGGCTGGAAGGTTCCTTCACAAATCTGACATGAAGAAAAGAAGAAACAGCAGCTGGTGCCAGCTCTGGTGGTCCATGCTGCATTGCTCTAAGCCACAGCCTCAGCAGGGCTTCCAGGTGCTCAAACAGGCCATGCCGAGCCAGATCTGCCAAGGCACCCAGCAAAGAATGCTCCTCACTCAGGACACCCCTAGGAACAACTAATCCTAAGGTCAAGAAGTCAGAATAAAAAACACGGATGCAGCTGTGATGACCACTCGCATCTGCTCCAACCGCTTCCCTTTCCTGTAGGAACTGTCCAATTGTGCAGTTGATTCAAGACATTGCTCACTCACTGCTTCAGTTGGCAAGAAACCAGAGCACTGCCCATCTCTAAAGCTTGGGGTGATGCTTGAGTGTGTCATGAGCTGATGGGAAAAATGTTGGTAAAGGGGAAACTGATGCATGGAGAATTTTCCAAAGCAGCCGTTCATTCGGAGTGTGTAATTTGGGATCTCCCTGGATTTTCCAGAGATGAAGAGCATGCATTCCACCCCTACCTCATTTCTAAGCTCCAGCTGCTCAGCACATCTGGAGTGAAAGAGGGTAGGAGTCATCACAGCAAGTTCTGAGCTGCTAGCCTCAGTGACCCCAAGAGAGATGAGAGGAGAATGAAAATCAGGTCCAACCCTACTATGAAGCCCAGCCCACCCTTCCTCCCTGGGAGGAAGCAAGCCAGCCTTGTGTAGCACAAGTGAGGGGAATATTCTGCTGCAGCATTACGGCGTTCTGCGGGGGCTGCAGGCTTTCGCAAAGCAGCTTGCGCAGGGCGGCATGCCAAGGTAAAGCAGCTGGCACTCCAGTCCCAGAGGGAACGAGGGATTCGAACGGGAGGGTTTGAATCGTAAAAAGGCTTTTTTATGTGAGTGGTCTTGAATGGATGCGGGTGGGGCTGGAAGAAAATTTTCAGCTCGGAGGGCACCGGCTCTCAGGCTCTGAGCTCCAGAGGTCCCATGATGAGGCTCCTTAAGAGATGAAGGCCACCTACCTGCACCTAGCCCTGCAGGTTCATGCCAGCCGACGTGGATTTTATCACGTGCTAATATGCTGGGCGGCAGACACCATCAGGAGAGAATCAGCCATGCCATCCCTCAAAGAGCTGCCCAGCAGTGGCAGCAGACAGCAGAGCTTTGTAGGGCTCTCCTACACAGAACGATGCTCCACTCATCTCCAAGCGCACAAGCAGCCTCATCAAAACGCCAGCACGGGCAGGGAAGCTCCCTTACCTGTATCCTGCCGGAACTGCATCCAGTTTGGGATGTCGATGACATAGGGGGCCAAGGCAGGATCCGCGTGTCCCAAAGCGATGCTGCTGACGAGCCCTGACCCCGAACGCCGGCCCTTCTGCTGAGAGGCCTGAAAAACCTGTTCAATGTAGCTGCAGACGTTCCCTCGGTACGGCCTCCACCTGCCAAATTCATCCTGCCATTCCCACACCGCCACTGCCGTGGAGTTGCTGCCGTGCCCCGGGGCAGAACCGGGGAGTCCGGATGGCCCAGCTGAACTGCTTCCTGCTCCCTGAGCTGCTGCCATGTTCCTCCCTGAGGTCTGGGCACGTCGCGGTTGGAAGCGGCAGCTGTGCTGGCTGGTCTTACATCATTTTCTTCTGGGGGACCTGCAGCAAGAAACAAAGAGAGCATACGGAGCTGAGAATGACGCCTCAAATCCACCCTACCCTGCATCCATACCACACAAACCATTTAAGAGAGGAAAACAAGCTCAGCCTTTCACAGAAGATGCTTGCTGTGCATTTAGGAGACTACAGAGAAGTGGAGGAGCCTCAAAACCCTCTGGCTGAGGGCAAATGAGGTACCACCACCCACTCCCTGCAAATGCTAGCAACTTTTCTTGCTAATTTAGAGCAAAAACTCTTAGGTGAGACTCTGCTTCTTATGGTTTGCAGCACCAGACACCACCAGTCGCTGTAGATCTGCTGCTGATCGGCACTGGGCAGATCCGTAAGCCCTGACCAGAGTTCAGATGCTCACTAGCCAGGTGTGTGCCAAGGCAAGCGGCCACTCCGCACCCATCACCGGTCCTGGCAGCTGAGTTACACTCTGACCACCCTCAACACGAGCTGCCAGCTTGAGAGCAGGAGCTCCCCAAGCACTTGTGCACACGAATGACTTGGTTATGCAAGTGGTTCCCAAACTCTTCTCACTGATCTGAGCTTCAGGGCTGCAATGTCAGCCCCATTCAGGCTTCTGACCACTCAGTTTTGATCCAGCACCAGTCCCTTGACGCCTTCCGTGCAGCGTTATATGCGCACACAAAGCCAGCAGACAATCCTTTACACACAGACTGCAAATCGCAGCAATACGTTGAGTATGATCTGAGCAAAGAATGGCTGGAAGCACCAGGAGGAACACAGGGAGTAATAAAGTCTGTGCTGGAGGCCCTCAAGACACCTAGCTGCAGCTTCTCAGGTTGGAAAACAAGGAACATCTTGAAACAAGGGACAACCTGCATCAACGGAGACTCAAGCCAGAGACTCAAGCCATTAAGAGATGATTTGTAGAAGAACAGAGAATGGGGTAGGAGCCTTAAGACATCCAGATAAATACACAAAGGGCAGTGAGTAAATCCTAACAACTCACAGAGAAGGGTCAGGAAGCAGAGACAAAATATCACCATCACTCTTAGTCCCCCAAGGGACACAAAAAAGCAGACCTGAAGTCATCACATGGTCACCAAGCTGTCCAAGAGGCACCGGAGGTCTGATATTTGGCATTCCTTGTCCGCTGTGTCATTGCAAGGAATCCTATCCAGACCATCTGGACACACGTGTCTCAATGCCCAAATGCCAGACAGAACACTTGGGGATCGCTGTGTCGGCGCTCGTGAGCAGGTGGGCGTGACTGTGAACGAGCGAAATTTGTTTTGTTTTAAAATAAAGTCTCCTTCTCCCTCCTAAGGTCTCACATCACTGATTGCTCGCTTAACTCCCAGCAGTCAGCAGGGAGCTATGAGCTTCTTTCCTGTCAAATGGAAAAGTTCAGGTCTCCCAAGAGGCAGAGAAGCAGTGGGTGGCTTCCACTGGAAGATGCCATCTGCGCAGAGAATGACATCCCTGCCGGATGGGCGAAGATCCCACGCTCCATGGAGCGTCCTATCCATCACGCTTGCATGGCTTGCTAGCTTAAAAAAGAAACAGAAAAAGAGCGAGCAAAGAACAGACGCGCCCACGTGTCTGCATTTATAAGAGGAAAGCAACACTTTCTCCAGGAATTCATTGTAAATCAGTTCATGAGTTGCCCTGAGATTTTTATGGAACACCCCCAGCTTGACTGGTGGTGGTGAAACACTGCTCAAGATCACCAACAGAAGACCCCCACCTCTGCAACTGATCTTTTTGATGTAATTCATCCTCCCCTAAGGCACCAAGGATGGTTAACTTACTGCTCAAAACAGCAAATCAATACTGGAGGTATCAAACTCAACACCTGCCTCTGCCAGTTCTTTTTATGGCAGGTTTCACACCAACACATCTCCTCCTCAGGGACTGCCAGCCAGGCTCAGCTCAGACCAGCGGGAGCCAAAGCAGGGCTGCAGGGTTTTCTGTCCTACCTGCCTGCATTAGGTGCTCTGAACCCCAAATGGAGAAGCAAGACCATTTTTCCCCCAAAGCTGTTGTTGCCAAATATTCATCTGCACATCCTACAGCCACAAGCAGAGCAGGAGAGCTGTTAGGAGGGAGTTGGCGATTCATTTTCCTTCCTCTTTGAAACACAGCAGCAGGAAATGGGAAAAAAAAAAAAAAAAAAGAGTGTATCCCAACAGAAGAGCTGCCTCCTTCCTGTACCACCTTGCACTCGCTGGGACGCTGGCCGAGAACAGCTGGGTGACAAAAGCCTGTTGCTCACCCCCTCGGATGGCAGCGACGCTTTGAATCCTGGACCACGCACACCAACCAGCTCCCACACGCAAGCAAAGGTAGCCAGACCAGCAGCACGCGAGTGCTGCGTGCTCCGACGTTCACTTTCCCCATCAGAATGGAAAAATATTTCCTGAGCTGGGACTGCTGGGCCAAAGGAGGAGCAAAGAGCTTATTTCAGCCTCCTGCCACTTCTCACTGCTGAACGCTGCTCCAGCCAGCAGCTGTTTGCAGGGACGGGAAGCGAGGAATGCGGGAGAGCGTCAGTAAGCCAAAATTAAATGAGTCTCTGAGTTAAGGCAAATAAGAGAAAAAGAAGGCCTGAAGTTGCAGTTCTTTCCCCCCAGTTTGTGAATTCAGCAGCACACGAATGTTAAAAGCTGAGAAATTCAATACCAGAGCTGCTCGTGCAGTTTTCAGCCAACATCCTCTGGTTGCTGTGCGTGTTACGCCAAGGCAGGGGTGGTCTGGGGTGGGCAGCCAGCCGAGCGGTACAGAGACAGCTGGCTGCAGCCTGGGACGTGTTACACATCCACTTTACCGGCACTGCCTTACGGATGCTAGCAGCAGCTCAGCTGCTCCAGCTCCTCCACGCTGGCTCTGTCCTGAGGAGACCGGCAGGTCGGAGAGAGTAGCTAAAATCTTTGCTAAAATCCCAGGGACTGTAACACTTCACCTTCAGCTTTAAAAGTGCCTTGAAAAGTTCTCAGTCATACCAACCCCTAAAAACTATGTTTATTCAACAGTTTATGCAATCCTGGCTCCAATTAGAAATCCTATGGGTCACCTTGCTGCAAATTAAAACAAATCCTTGACTACTTGAAGCGCAAACTTAAATATTCCATCCAACTGCCCTCCACTTTAGGAGGTAATTTGTAACTTGGGCTCTTGAATTTGGATTTGTTTGCTTGGATCTTTACGCCTCAGCAGAACTTTGGCAACATTTGCCCACATGGCTTTAATCAGGACTTGGATAGGAAAAGAATTGGGTGCGTTTCGGTTGTTTCCCAGCAGATTCACTCCCTGCTTCTCAAGCTCCAGCAAACGGCAGTGAGAAAGCTGGGGAGGGGTAGGTGGGAATTAAAGCATTTGAAAGACATGTTTAATTCTCAAACTTGCTGTGCTTCTAGAAAGCGGAGTTTTATTTCGCTTTAAATGCAGGATCTTAAAATTCATGGATGTGAGATGACTTCCAAAAATATCAAGTCCCTTTTTAAGTTTCTGAGCTGAAATTGCCAGTGCTGATAAAAGTTTAAAGGACATCCTACCTTGTACCAGGAAAAGAAAAGGTCTCAGGAGCCCTTGAGCTGGGCTGCATTAAAATAAAAATCACCAGATTGGTAAAAAAGACACTTTTCAGCAGGTTGCTGAGAAAAGAAGGTGCCCAGGAGGGATCTGTTAAGTGCCAGTAACATCACATGAGAGATGGGACTGGAAGGGCTACAAAGAGCCCATGGGAAAAGATTACACACGGATTAGGAGAGCATACAAAGCACTGGGAAGCATCAGGGCTGCAATAAGCCCGTGGCCCCATGCAGGATGCACGACTGGAGTAGCATTAGTGGTGCCCTGTGCCACCCTGACCCTAAACCACCCACCCAGGGTCCCCAGAGCCTCCCCGACGTCTGCACTTCTGGGTCTAGCGCAACCTGAGCTGTACACACAGCCATGCAACAGGGTTTGAAGCTCTTACCAGGTAACCCAAATCCAAATACATCTTTCCGTACACGAGCACGCAGCACCGACTAGCACGCAGCTAGCAGCAACCCTGAGGCACGAGCAGAGCAAGGAGGCAGAGAGGAGGTTGAATTAATAACTCCAGTCGATCTGCCCTGACGTACTCCTGCCTTCTTCCAGCCTTTGCCGATCGTCACAGTGCACGGTGGCTAGGGTGACAGCCAAAAGAACTGAAGAAATCAAACCCGACCGCTCCAAACCTGGGCTCCTTCTTTCAAGGCAGGCTTCAAGAGAATTCCCTTCGGAGGAGAAAAATAAAAGACCACAACTGAAGCAGAACAAAGCGTTTGCCTACCAGCGAGGCAGAGGCATGGCAGAACAGGAAAGCTGAGGCAGCGAGAAGAGGGCAGGTACACCCCAACCCAGGGTCACAGCGAGCCCGGCACCCCCCTCGCCGGCTCCAGCGCCCTCCTGGGCACCGGAGCTGATTATTTGTGTGGGGAGACCGGTCACTCTTCCCTAAAGTTTCGGCCAGCACCAGGAGGGCTCTTCCCCTGCTTTTAGCAGGGCCGGATTGCCGGGAAGGGCAAAGTCAACTCCCGCCTTCCGCAGCCGGTTACCCGGGGTGAGGCCGTCGCACGGGCCCACCCCGACCCCCCACCCCGCCCCGGGAGCCAAGGAGGGCCCGGTGCGAGGGGAACCACACCCTTGTCCCCCAGGCCGAGGCGGGGAGAACGGCTCCCCGGGCCCGCACGGGAAGGCCCGGCTCCCGGCCGCCGCTCCCCGCCGGCTCCGAGCGGGCAGGGTGGGCCCGCGCCTCGGTACCGGTGGCTCGCAACCGTGCCAGCCCC
>WHYT01012714.1:14543-29126 GCA_009806455.1 Tetrax tetrax | reverse complement strand
GCGTGAGTGTGAGTGCGTGAGTGCGTGAGTGTGACAGGACGTGTGTGAGTGTGAGTTCGTGAGTGTGAGTGCGTGAGTGTGACAGCGTGAGTGTGAGTGCATGAGTGTGTGAGTGTGAGAGGGCGTGCGTGTGAGTGCGTGAGTGTGACAGGGCGTGCGTGAGTGTGAGTGCGTGAGTGTGAGTGCATGAATGTGAGTGCATGAGTGCTTGAGTGTGACAGGGCGTGTGTGAGTGTGAGAGTGCGTGAGTGTGACACTGTGTGTGTGAGTTTGTGAGTGTGAGTGTGTGAGTGTGACAGGGCGTGCGTGTGAGTGCATGAGTGTGACAGGGTGTGCGTGAGTGTGAGTGCGTGAGTGTGAGTGCGTGAGTGTGAGTGCGTGAGTGTGAGAGTGTGACAGGGCGTGCGTGAGTGTGACAGGGCATGTGTGAGTGTGAGAGTGCGTGAGTGTGACAGTGTGAGTGTGAGTGCGTGACGGTGAGTGCGTTAGTGTGACAGGGCGTGCATGAGTGTGAGTGCGTGAGTGTGACAGGGCATGAGTGTGAGTGCGTGAGTGTGACAGCATGAGTGTGAGAGTGCATGAGTGTGACAGTGTGAGTGTGTGTGAGTGTGAGAGTGCATAAGTGTGAGAGTGCGTGAGTGTGACGGTGTGCGTGAGTGTGATAAGGGTGTGCGTGAGTGTGACAGCGTGTGCGTGAGTGTGCCAGGGTATGCATGAGTGTGAGAGCGTGTGAGTGTGCCAGGGTGTGTGTGAGGGTGAGAATGTCTGCACAAGTGTAACGGGGTGTGCGTGAGTGTGAGAGTGTGTGAGTGTGACAGTGTGTGTGACAGTGAACGTGCCACGGCCTGTGTGAGTGTGAGAACGTGTGCACGAGTGTGACCAGGTGTGCGTGACTGCAAGAGCGTGAGTGTGACAGCGCGTGCGTGAGTGTGACGGGGTTGCGCTGGGACCATCCGGAGCGGAGTTCAGGCGGGGCGCACCCAGGCCCTTGCGCAGCGTTATTTTCGGTTTCGTTGACGCTGGTGTGAAACACAAACACCCCGCGGTCGCTGCCCCCCTCGCCGTTGGGGGCGCGGAGGCCGGTTGAACACCACCGCGTCTGTGCACCGACGTCTCTGCCGTCGCTCCCTGTGTTTATTCAGCGGCGATGTTAACTCAGGAGCGCCTTCCAGATTTTCCCTTGACAGATGCTTCGGCAGAGGGACGTTTCAAAATTGGGTCACTGATTTTCAAGTCCTTATCACAGGACTTTAAACTTCCCTGGACTTTCTCCCCGGCAGCGCTGATTCCCGTGATGCGCCGTGACACACCTGCTCCGGAGGTGCCAGGAAAAGCTTATAAAAATAAAGTACATTGTGCTTGGACTCAATAATGACAGCACATAACAACCGCAGCTGCGGTAAAAATCCTCCGGAGCTGCATCCTCCTGCCGTTCAGCCTTGTGTGGAAATGCCCAGGGATTTCTCCGTTCCGGGATGGATGAGGCTGTCACGTACTGAAGCTCAAAATACTCACAAAGCACTAATAATTGCCAGCCGTGACTGATCGCCTGCTCGTCGTGCGTCTGGTTAAGCAGCGTTTCCCGTTTCCAGCTCAGGTGCTGCAGATCCCTCTCTCCCGTCACACGGGACGGAGAGCGATGCGAAGGGTTTGTTTTTTTTTGCCTTTCCGCTCCGATACACGCAAGCCTGGAAAAAATAGACGGGTGCGCTTTCCAAAGTCGGGTTGGGAGCAGGTTCTGAGCCGCGTCGCTGCGTGGGTGAAGTAAAATATCCCCTGATCCCAAATAGGAGACATTTTCGGGGAGAATCGAGGACGGTGGAGAACAGGCTGTTGAGCCCAGCAGCTGGGAGACAGAGAGATGCCGCAAGTGACAGCGGTCCTCAGTGTCCAGCTCTCCCTGCGGACCCTGCTTACAGGGATGCAGCCCTCGCGGTCCTCACTACTGCAAAGATATTTGATATGCTATTATTTTTACACTAACGATCCGCAGACCTTAATGCAGCCCCTTGTGCTTTTTTTTCGGCTGGATCCCATGTTTACCGCGCTCAGGCGCTGACACCGCCCTCTCCGCGTGCTCCCCAAATCAGCATGCCAAGCAGCGAGTCCTCCAGCATGGGGTCACCTTCTGTCTGAGCTATCCGCGCACCACCGTAACCCGCCAAATATTTGTCTTCTCCCTCTTTCTTTCCTTGCAGAGAGGCTGGAAGGCTGTTGAATTAATTTCCCCATGGCTGCTCTGTCTCCTGTGGTTTTGACTCAAAGTCCTACACTGGCGTACACAATGATGCTGGAGGCTCTTCAAGAGAGCAGGGACATCTCCAACCAGACCAGGTTGCTCAGAGCCCCGGCCAACCTGGCCTGGAATGTTTCCAGGGATGGGGCATCCACCGCCTCTCTGGGCAACCTGGGCCAGTGCTCCACCACCCTCAGTGTAAAACATTTCTTCCTATGTCCGGTCTAAATTTGCCCTCTTCCAGTTAAAAGACCCTGCCCCTTGTCCTGTCACTGCAGACCCTGGTACAAAATCCCCCCCCATGCCCGCGTTGCCCATCACCTCGACCCCCAGAGCAGGCAGGTCCCAGGGGCCCTCCACCCAAAGCCAAGCCCTCTTCCAGTCCCGTCCTTCCTGAAAAATGCATGCCACCTCGTGCGCGCTCAGCCGTATGGCAGCCGAGGATGCCATCCATCCTTCTGGGAGGTTTTTTCAGATCAGCCTGGACTAGATGGACCTTTAAAGGTCCCTTCCAACCCAAACGATCCTGTGATTCTAAGCATCAGGCTTGGGCACAGCATCATCATTCCTGCACTGGTGGGTAGTGGCATCCGCCACGTCCGTCTCCGCAGCCTATCCGTCCCCGTGCAGGCCACCACGTCTCAACCACGTGCCTCTGTGCGGTGCTAGCTCACGGGCCTTTATTTAAACGCGCTTCAGCGGTGGCTGCGGTGGTCCCATCTCACACCATCAGTGCTGTGGCAGGAGTGGGCTGCCGGCATTTCCCGAGAAGCGACCGAGCGCTCATCCCAGCGGATGCATCGTATACACGCGGCCATTGTCCTGTAGGATCCCGCTGCTGGGAGCCTGGTGTGGGCTGAGATTTCACCCCAGGGGAGGTAATGTCATGAGAGGGGACGCAGAAAAGGGAGTTATAGCACCTAAAGTGAACAGTCCACAGCGAGTGGCTTTGACCTGGCTGACTGGATGGACTCAGCTCCCCATTTCCCATCCCCTCCATCCGTGCCTGCAGCTCTGGACGCTGTCCGGGGCCCGTGGCGGGGATCGGCTGGCCCTTGGCAGAGCTGCCTGTCAGCGCCGCGACCTTGGGCTGCTCCTTCTCACCTGGCCGGGATGGTTTCTGCAGCACGTTGCTCAGGAAGCAGATTATCGGGAGGAACAAAGGAGATTTTGTCCGGGGAGGGGATGGGTACCTCTCCCCAAGCTCCAGCTTGCCGTGGCCAAGGGGAACACGGAGCCTCTCCGGTTTTGCTGCCAGAAAATATGTTAAAATTAGCGGAGGTGTGCTAGGACCACAGCTCCAGCGGTACTGAGGGAGGGCTCGATGCAAGGACGGGGGAACCGAAATGCTCTTGTGCTGCACTTACATCGTCCTCTTCTCTGCCGGGCACAGGCTGATGCGGGGGGCGAGAGCTCCTCTCCTGGGACCCCACCTCGCGGGGTCCCACTCAGTCCTGTGCCCTGGAGCGGCAGGAGGAGCGGAGGAAGGCAGGGAAGGAGGGGAGACTCCATCCCACTCCATATTGCCCCAGGCCCTTCTTCTAAATCCCCATCGCATTTCCTTGCAATAGCATAGTACGTACAAATGAATTTATCTCCCCTCTTTCTGTTTTCCCAGGTAATCGAAAAGGAAAACCTTATTTTAATTATTACTTTTCTGGAGGCTCTGCATTTTCTGCAGATTTGTGAGCCGCTTGTTTTCCCCACCTTCCACCCGTGGCAGAGCTGCTGCCATAAAGGAGATGCGGTGACAGTTTCTGCAGATGCCACCCACCCCACCGCTGCGGGAAGCCGGGGCAGATGCTGCTCACAGCGCACGTTGGATGCTGAGCAGACCTGGGGACGTCCCTCCTCAGCCCTGACCCCTCCAGAAGCTGCTCTCCCGTGAGCATCACTGATGTCCCTTAGTGACAAGGCAGCAGGACCATCACAAAGGACAGAAAGAGCTTTTTTCTTTTTTTTTTCCTGGAGAGCAAGAGAACAGCCTTGCTGCCCTGTGGAATTTTATAATTACCCTTTCTTACGTTGTGGCTGTTCCTTGAATAAGGCTGGCTGTGTTTTCTCTTCCTCAGAGCAGTGTCAGCCCGTAGCCCAATACCGAAGCAGTAACAATGTAGGCATGGAAAACATCTGAGATGCCGCTCAAACATCCCGAGAAATCGCGGACAGGGTGGAGAGCATCTTGGGGCTGCTGACCTCACCCCTGCGCGTTTGCGTTGAGGGAGGCTTACGTTCCCTGGTGTTCAGAGTCTGGATGCGGCTCGATGCTGAAGGTGATGATTTTCCAGCTGGCGGGCCCTGGCAGCAGGCCAGGACGGTGGAGAATTTGTCAAAGTTTGGGCAAAACAGACTGAAACTTGCACTTGCAAGCTGGCTAATTAGAACTTTGTGGCTGCTGGGAAATGAAAAGCAAATACCTGATTGCTAATTACTGAATCCCAACAAGAAAGTAATGGCAGATGGGTGACTGTGCAGTTAGGGACAGTTGGAGCCTGCTTTGTTCTGAGTTAAAACACGAAACCCAGGCATTTTAGGGCATTTAAGTGTCTGTGGTTTGTGTGGGAGCAAATAAGCAATCCAGCAGCAAGAGCAACGAGGCAGCTCCCGTGAAAGCAAGGGCAGGAATCCTCTTGATCCTAAGGTCGACTTTTCCAAAGCCAAAAGCACGCCAGGCTCCCAAAAGAATTCACAAGACTGGGAAACTCAGTACGTTTGGGGGTCCTTTTTCCATTGCCCTCAAGACCCAAGGGTCTTGCGTTGTCAGTCTTCCACTTGCAATGGTGGTGAAAATGGTTAAACATGTTTCCTCTTGAAATAGAGACGCCATGGTTGGGAGCTGAAGGAGACAAGAAGAGTGTGCGGCACACAAGGTGATGGAGGTGGACAGGAAGGGTTTCCAGCCCCTCACCATGAGCCAAGACTGCCAGCACCTGGCAGATCTCCCCGATGTCCTCGGCAAAGCTGCCTTGGGTGGCCGGGCAGGAAAAATCTGGAAAAAAAAAATGACCTCCGAAGACAATTTCTTGCCCAGGAACAGGCAGGGAGCACGATGGTTTGCAGGTGGAGGTCCCCAAGTCCCCTGGGCAGGGCGGGAGGTTTGGGACTGTCCCGTCCTGCTGTGTCCGAGCGCTGGCGCAGGTGTCGACAGAAATATTTCCAGCCAGATGGTTATGGCTGGCTTCCCCTCCAGGCGGACATTCGGAAAGCCGAGGAGGGAGGTGGGAAGGAGCTGAAAAGCCCAAATCCTCTGAAATAGCTTCTCCCTTCCCGGCAGCGTAAGCCAGGCTCTGCCAGAGCCCAATTTAAGGATGCGTCCCAGCCTGCCTCCCTGAAACCCGAGCCATTCCCTCCCCACCATGTCTCCTTAGAGGTCTTCCCTCTCTTCCTCCCTCTCTCCTTCTCCTTCATCTTCTTCTTCCCCCCTCCTCCTCCTCCTCCCTCCTCTCTTTCTCCTTCGCTTTCAGGGTGACCTGCCCCGGGATGGGACGCAGGAGCTAGAGCCGTGACCCAGCTGACAGCAGCCACCTCCCAGCCACAAAGGCGCAAAGACATGACGGGCTGGAGCTGTTCGGTTGATGGATAAGATCCTTTTTCTCTTCCTTTTTTTTTAATTTTTAATTTACTAAGCAAAATCTCGCCTCAAGATAAAATTCCCACCTTATCCCCATCACCTCTCTCCTGGGATAAGAGGAAATATTCATTTCAAAAATTTTTTTTTTTTTTAATTTTTAACTAAGCAGCCAGCTCTTCCCTTTACTTCAAAAGAGAACATTTATTTCTGGGATTCAATATACCCACCTTTATACTGGAAAGAAAATATCAAACAGGTATGTGGATTTATAATGCTTTTTTTTCAGGTCAGCGTGGTAATTACAAATAATGATCTGACGGGGCAGCGGGGGCTGAAAGACTGAAATTTCTCATGAAATTGCTTGAATTGTTGAAAAGTGGAAGAAGAGGGAGCAGGGGATGCATCCAGCCGCCCCAAGGGGGACCAAAGGCACTAAGGGGCCCTTGGCGTCTTGTGTCCAGGCAGGAGGAGGGAATTTTCACTGAGGGAATTTTCACCAAGCTGCTTGGGCACAGAGTGTTTGCTGCGGTGCGTGTTATTTGGGACCTTGTGTGCCCTGTGAGTTTTGCATCAGCTGTGGGGGTCAGCACTCGCGTGGGCTGGGGGCTGCTCTGGGGAACGCAGCTTTTTCCATTGGATGAGCGCTTGGGGTGTGCTTTACGAGACACCCAAAAACTTGACGGGATTTTCAGAAATGCACATTGAGCAACCCTTTAAAAGGGATGCTGTCCTTTCCGTGATGGCTTATTATAGCTTAAAAAGCACTTTTAAATTTATAGGCATCCCTAAAGGGGCTCAGCACCCCTGGGTGCAAGGAAAGCGAGTTCAGTTTGCGGCTGAACCTCGCACATTGGGATGGAGATGGAGAAGCAGGTGGAAAAGCAAAAAGCACAGAGAGAGAAGGAAATTTGGGTTTCACCTTCTTGGGGTCGGCCATGGCACAGCACTGCAGCAGTTAATGCCCCCTGCCACCCTGCCAGGGAGCAGGAACGCGCTGGCTCAGGCACAAAAGTGGCGGGTGATGACAACGTCCCGGGAGCAGGACACAGTGCGGGGATTTGGCCGGGGCAGGGCGGCGGAGGGGCCGTCTGTCAGCCCTGCCCCACCGGAGCGCAGGGAGGGCCAGCGGGACAAAAGGGGACATTATTCGGTGCTGCAGGAGGGATGAATGGAGTATTGAAGAGCACCACCTTAGCGAGCAGATTGATTTTCATCCCCCATGGCTGAGCCTTCTGTCTGCTGGCGGGTCTCCTCCTGAGCTTGGTCAGCAGGAGGAGAGCCGTGAGAGCAGAAAGGTGTAACTGGGCCGTATCCCGTCCGGCGTGGTTCCATCCCGCACCTCCAGAACCGTGCCGCCATCAGCTCTCGCTGGCCACAAAGTCAAGGGCTTGGTCTGGAGGCTTGGGAGCCCACCTAACCTTGAGGGTCTCGAGGGACCTTGGCTGGGTGGACACGGCATCAGCACATGGTCCCACCTGGGAGCAATTCCCACCCCGTGCCTCCACATTGGAAAACCAGGAGCAGTGAAAGGCTGGATGAGGAGTTTCTGCAGTGGCATTTGGCCACTGATGAGGTGGATTTTGATGTCCGTTCCCAAGTTTCTGATCATCAGCAGATGCCTCAAGCGGTCTGTGACCATCCTTTTAGGAGATGTTGCGCCTCGTGTAGGCTGGAGGAACTAATTTCAGGTCTCCGCCTAGCCAAGACTTGCAGCGTGGTTGTAGAGCCAGCGTGTGAAGCATCCTCATGATGGCACTGCTCCACAGCGCACGCTGCTGTCCCAGTCAGACCACCTCTTCCACAGTAATTTCTGCAGGGAGCAGTAAACGAAGGGGAAACGGCATCTTGTTATTTTTAATCTCTTCCTTGGTTTCTGCCCGGCGTTCCCCACTTTGCTTTCCATCTTGTCCCCACCAAGTTTGTGTTTCCATCCCCCCGCTGAATGATGATGTCGTATCACATCCCAGAAATTTCTGTCTTTCCACTGAAATGCCTTTCTCCACTTTTTCCCCACGGATGCCGAACGGTGCAGAAAACAGAGGGCCTGTGGGTAAAACCCCTGGGAACGTGCCAGCTGTGGCGGGGAGGTCTGGTATCTGGTGGTTAGTGTGGAGGTCTTTGGGGACATGGGTAGCCAGGGATGAGAATTGCCCAGGAGGGCTCTTGGGTGCACAGGGCAATGAATAAAGATGGATGCAAGGCACCGGTCGGGACGTTTTGGTAGCTCAAGTGCCATATATGACCCCATCCCACCCAACAGGACCCTGCAGGGACCCCTGCACAGGCTGGGTCCCCTGGGAGCGGAGCAGATCCCTTCTTCACATCAGGAGCAAGTGGGCATGGTCTCCAGGAGCCCGCTGGAGGAGAGCACCGGTGGGAGAGGGGCCAAGGCAAAGCAGAGTTGGCCATGGCTGTGTCCAGGCTGGGGTGCAGATCAGTGTTTGCCACTGGCAGAGCTGGAGCAGCCTGGCAGGGGCAGATGTGGGGCGGGCAGCTCGGCTGGGGGCAAAGTGAAGCACCCTCCCTTTCCAAAGGGGGTTGTGTGACACAACTTGGCGGAGTACTAGGCCCATGCCGTGGTTTAGGAAGTGCCTTTTGGGCTTGTGTGGATGGAGAACTCCTTCCCAGTTCTTCCTGGATTTAATGTGTGACTCAGTTTACCCACGTGTGGTATATATGTGCTACAGCATCTGCTTGTAACCTGGTGCAGGTTGTATCCTCAAGTAGCAGGAGGACAAGCTCCACGTGGATGCAAATAGGACGGTTCCCTGAACGTCTTTTGGGCTGAAGACCCTGGGCGAGAGCTCTGGGGGTCAACACTCAGGTGTGCTGGTGGGTCTGAGGTCCATCTTGCCACCTGCACCGCAGCCCAGCCCCGAAGGTCACGCTGCTTCCAGTTTTGTCTCAATGGGTGGGATGTGACCCTGCAGCTTCATCTTGATACTCAAAAAAATATTTTTCACGTGACTCTTGGTCACTGCTCCAGAAAGTGTAGATGAGGACTTGTTTGCGGGTCCTGCACGGCCCGTGGTGCCTCTCCTGGCCATCACCACTAACGCTGCTGTCTGCGTGTTTCAGGGACAACCTCCTCTGGACGTCCGTCTGTGGGAGGAGCGCGGTGCAGCCATGAGACTCGGTCCCTGTCCGGCCAGCCGTCATGGTGCAGGGAGACCAGACATCGGGATGCTGCCTCTCTCCCTGATGCCGGCTGCGCTCCTCCTCCTCCTTGGCCCCACCGGTGAGCTCCCGCATGGTGCGGCGGGAGGGGGGAATTTTAGGCATCCATGATCTCCCTCCTGGCCTGTGGGACTGGTCCTGCCAAGGCGAAGGGTGGGATGACTCCGGTCCCAAGTCACCCTGGCAGGCACTGTCCGGCCAGGCTGGGAAACATCTAAATGGATCTGGAAAAAGCCATTCCTGCTCTAGATCAAGGGTCTGCACGAGCGCTGCAGCAGTGTAATTATCCTGGTGTGACTTTACCAGTTTAATCACAGCCAGGAGGTTGGTAACACCTTCCTGCCTCAGCAAAGCCCAGCCAGGACAAAGCCAGCCAGCAAGCCAGCAATTAAGGTGTGGTCAGACACCGTAACTGGATTAAATCCATTTTTACAGCTCCCACCCTCTCAGCTGGAGCTTCCTGTCCCCCCTGAGCTACTGGTGGCAGCGCCTGCGCCCAGTCGGGGAGTGGGGACCCTGGGGGGGACACTGGTGGCTCCGCCGCTGTCCCCTGTGCCACCTGTCTCTCCTGCTTCTCTTCATTAACGAGCAGGGCTAAGTCACTAACGAAGGGCGATTTTTTCCTCCCATTTGATGTCTTTATTTAGCGCCGTGCCCTGGAAGGGATGGTGTTTACTCTGAGCTGGTTCCCCCTTTTCTTTCGGCTTCGTGAAGCTGGATCAGAGAAATGCAGAGGGCTCTCTCTCTTCTCCAAAACCGCCACTCTCCTCTCCTTCCTCATTAATGTAGACACACCAGGCATATTTTTTTCCGGTCTCTCTTGACTTTGCTGGGGGATGCTCTCCAATGAATATTTCAGAGCTTTGATTTTGACTTAAAGGGAGCTGAATATTGAATATTTAACAATGTCATTTTTATCCGCTGCTTTTTCGGTGCTGGAGTGGACTAGGTGTCAAAAATCAACACAAACCAGGATCAAACGCTCTTTCTAAAGAGCCTCACATTCACATCTCCACGTTTGTTGCAGAGGTGATCTGAATTACCTTCTCCTGTTCTCCAGCCCATGGGGCTGCCACGTCCTTCCCTGTCCTCTCCTTCGGCGAGCCACCCTCTCTTCCCTTGATCTCGCCTATTTAATTCCCAGTTCTTGCTGGCATTGCAGCATCCAGCTGAGATGGCTGGAAAGGACGGCAGTGCCCGACCGTGGCTGGAGCCATTGTTCATCCCAGTGGGACGGGGAGAGGAGCTATGGGTGGCATCTTGCTCCTAGACCCAACTCCTGGGTGCTAAGTCGCAGTTACAGCCAGACAGTTGCTTTATTCTCATTTCTCTTGGGGCTTCTAGGTCTTTCCTTGACTTAGGTCAACTTAATGGTCTCCCAGGCCATGTCCTAACAAGGCAAAAGGGAGGTGGGTTCATCTGCTTGACCATTCCCTCCATGCTCACGCTGCTTCTCTCAGTGTGACATCCGCCTCCGGAGCGGCAGGAATTGACCTTTGCATCGTGGCTGGTAGGCTGGGCACGGAGCAGGAGAGGGCTGGTCCAAACCAGGGGTTGGAACAGGGGCCATGGAGCCACCAAGGGCATTGATCAGCCCTTGGCCGCTGTAATTAGCATTGGAGGGGTTTCATTTGAGGGGAAGGCATCACCAAGGTGCCTGGGGTGCCCAGCTCATGCTGTGCCTCTGCCCATGGCACCTCCCGAGCATCCATCCCCCCGGGCGTGGGGCAGCTGACTGGGATGGGGATGCATCCTGCAAGTGTTCAGCTCGCTCCGGACGCCGCTTGCTCACGCTGGACGGAGAGGGCTGAGAATTAAATGGGAATCAATGCACCTCTTCTCCTTGAGTGGCTGATGGTGCCACCAGCACCCAGTGCGAGGTGCCATGCACCCCGAAGGGGGTGGCAGGTGAGGGGACAGCCGCCCGCGCCTGTGTCCCCCCACAGCAGTCCAGCACAGCTGGACCCGCTGGTGTTCTACGGGCCGCGGTCCCTGCAGAGCAATTAAAATGCACGTAGGGATGCCCAGCGCAGCGTCTTCCACCAGGAGATCTCAGCAGGTTTCCCAGGCCAGGCAAGATTGGTTTTCCTTGTTCCCATCCCACCCCCTAAATTTTCCGTGGGGAGATGGGGTGTGAGGCAGGAGGATGTGGGAGCTGCCCAGGACCCACAGCGCATCAGCAACAGAGCCAGGGAGACACAAACGTCCCCGAGAGCCAGCCCAAGGCACGACCCACCCGAGGCTGCTGCTGCTGGCCACCAGCTCCGTTGGAGGAGCTGCTGGCCCGGGATGAGGGGAAGGTGAGGGAGACGGAAAAGCTCCTTCTGTCGGGGAGCCAGCAATGCCCTGTGCCAGCCGGTGAGCGGCTCGCTCTCAACGGCAACACTCGGCCACACTTCGTTTTGGGAAGTTGCATGAAGCTGGGTGAACCAGGACTTAGGGCAGGGAGTCCTGGAAAACAGGAGAGAGGTAATTCAGATCCCCTCTGTGCCAAAAATTTGGAGATGCGAGGCTTTTTAGGACATGTACCCTGGTGCTTAAAGCACAGTCCCACCACAGAGCCAAGTCACTCATTCCACATGCTGCTGCCTCAGTTTCCCTACCTGCAAAGCAGATGAAACGATGCCCTGGGCTAGAGTGTTTCTTTTTTTCCCCTAAAAGCTCAGGTCTGTGCAGAAAATGGAGGGCTCTGGGGGGTTGCCGGGTCCCCAGCCATGCCCAGCGCATCCCTGCTGCTGTCATCCTGTGAGCTGCATCCCTCTGCTCGCTGTGAGGACGCTGGGGAGAGCTGATCCCTTTTCTTCTCCCTTGCAGGCAACACCTCCGAGCCCGCGCTGCTGCCATTCCCAGGTGAGACTCTTCTCATAAAGTCGCTTTTCGCTAGGAAGTTTTGTAGTTGAAAAATGCATTTTTTTTGCTTAAAAAGGGGGCTTGGGGAATTTCAAAAAGGAACAAAAAGCAGCAACAAAAAGCTAAACTTCTTTTGCAGAAAGGAAATAGAGATTCTCTATCATCCCTATTCTGCTTATTATCCCGAGAGGGGAATTTTGCCGCCTCCTGCTGAGTCCCTGTCCCTGTGCCATTCATCACGCCCAAGGGAATAACTCCCTTGACTCGGCAGGGCAGGGCTGCTCACATACCTGCTCCCCATCGCCAGCAGCTTGAGGGATCATCTCCATCCCACCAGCTCCCACATAGGACCAGCTGCAGATGCATTCGTTGAGGTGAACAAGAATTTGCAAACTGCATCTTGTCACTTGTCACCCATCCTGTGTCACATGTGATGCCACGTGTCCGCTTTCCTCTTCTCCCGTTGGGTTATTGCCCAGACCATTAGTAAGCAAGATGATGAGATGACGGTTCATCTCATTTATGTACTGAGATGTGTTGAGTCTTCACGTCTGCTGCTTCCAGCAGATGAAGAGAAGCCTGTGTCCCACCATCAGGTGGGTAGCACCAAGCCAACAGCAGCCTTGTGCTACTGCCAAGGGTCACCATTGCATTTAAGGAGCAGAGATTTGGTGCAGAGAGGGCTCACCCCTTCCCTGTGCCTGGTCCCAGGCTCGTTGCCCGCTGAGGGACCTCCCTCTGCCTGTCCTTCCAGAGATACGGCTCGCCAACGGGCCCAGCCGGTGCCAGGGGCGAGTGGAGATCCTCTACAACGGCTCCTGGGGGACAGTCTGCGATGACGACTGGGACATCGTGGATGCCAACGTGGTGTGTCGCCAGCTGGGCTGCGGCCATGCCATCACCCTTCCGGCCGCCATGACCTTCGGCCAAGGGAGTGGACCCATCTTCCTGGACAACGTGGACTGCAAGGGCCGGGAGGCAGCCTTGAGCGAGTGCTGGAGCCATGGCTGGGGCATCCACAACTGCTACCACTACGAGGACGTGGCTGTTGTCTGCAACGGTAATGAGGCCGGGTTCCTCGGGGCAGGGACAGCAAGGGGATGCCAGTGGTGCCGCAAGTCCTGGTGTCTGCAGGCACCTCGAGGGAGACCAAGAGTCATATCTTGAGGTCGTAGGGAGGTGGGTGTTGGACTCTTCTCCCAAATAGCTTGTGATAGGATAAGAAATGGCTTCCAGTTGCTGCAGGGGAGATTTAGGTTGGATATTAGGAAACACTTCTTTACTGAAAGACTGGTCAGGCACTGGACAAGGCTGCCCAAGGCAGTGGTGGAGTCACCACCACAAGTGGAGGTGTTCAAAGAACATGTAGACATGGCACTGCAGGACATGGTTTAGTAGGCATGGTGGTGTTGGGTTGATGGTTGGACTTAACGATCTTGAAGGTCCCTTCCAACCTTAAGATTCTATGATCTCAGAACCTCTTCCTCTGAGCCTGGGTCAGCCAAACCTCCTCTGCCTCCTTCCTCCTGCCCTTTTCCCAATCCAGGTCATCTCCCAGCTCAGCATGCTGGTGTTGCATAGGTGACTAGCCTGTTTTGTGTTCCCTGTCACTCCCAGCTCAGGGACTTCGCAACCTCTCCAGCACGATTCCTCGAGAAAGAGCACGTGCCCACCCACGCTCCTGCCTCTGAGTCAGCCCCTGCCCAACTGCTCCTTCCCCTTTTGACTTGCCTTTCTTTAAATTGCTGAGCTCTTCAGTAGGAAATGTTCCTAAAGATGAGAAAAGCAGTGGAAAGCGTTTGAACTTGGCAAGTGAAAGTGGAACAGCTCTGTCCCAACCCCTATATTCCTCACACGTTCCTCCTGCACAGCTCTGTGGGGTTTGCTCATCAGCCGTGCGCCAACGGCCGGTAAACGTGAGGCTGGGCAGACCCGGAGCTCGGCCATGGCTGCAGCTCCTCAGTGAATCCCTGTGTCCTGCAGAAGCAGGGCTTGGAAAGTGGGGAGATGCTGGGTTGGCTGGTGGGTTGGACCAGGGGTCTCCCAGGATGCTTCCCTCAGCCCTTGGGCACCCGTGTGGCTGGCTATCGGACCACTCGGCTCCAATCCCACCATAAATTCCCAGATAAATTCCCAGATAAACTCACCAGCCCAGCCGAGGAGCTGGGACAAGATGAGCAACACGGCAGCTCGAAACAAAATTGTTTGCAAAAGAATTACAAGTAAAACCAGCAGGAAAATGAAAATATCACTGCTTTTTTTTCTCTGTATTTGTGCCACGACTTTGGATCCAAACCCATGATTTTGTCTGGGTCCCTGTGCCATGCTGCCGGGCACAGCTTCCCATCGTGCCAGTGGCTGAGGTCCTGCTCCATCCGCCTTCCTGCGCCTACCACCGGGCCGATAACTCTGGGCAGGGGGGTGCAGCTGCAAACCCCCCTTTTTTTCCCCGTTGGGGCTGGTTTGGGACAAACCCTCTCTCGTTTTCCTGGTGCCCCGAGCGATGGGAGCAGCGGGGCGAGCAGCGCGCGGGGCAGGGCTCACAGCTGGCATCTGGGTGGATCACCGCAACGGATGCCATCTCTCCGCTTCCCTTTCCAGAGCTCTCGCCCACGCAAGCCAGCGAAGGACCCACGAGCAGGACCCTCACAGCCTCTGTACAGGATGGGGAAAGTAAGCTGCTCGGCGTCGCTCGCAGGGGCTTGTCCTGGCTGAGGGCTGGTAGAGCAGCGTCCCCCACCCTCCCACC
>WHYT01012714.1:0-14523 GCA_009806455.1 Tetrax tetrax | reverse complement strand
GCAGACCCCCCAGGACCCCATTGTTGTGCTGGCCATGGCCAAACCCTGTCCCAGAGGTTCAGCAAGGCTCCCACCAAGGCTGCCCTAAGGCATTGCCCCTTCCCCACGGTTTCTCGCCCAGGTTCTTTGCCGTCGTGGGCACTGCTGGCTCCAGGCTCGGTGGCATCGCCGTGCCGTGGCGTGTGCGGTGACCCGGGGGGAAGTGACATCCTTCTCACCGCGTGCTGTCACCCTCCAGGTGACGGCAGCGTCCGTCTGGTGAGCGGGACCGACATCTGCCAAGGCCGGGTGGAGATCTTCTACCGCGGGAACTGGGGCACCGTCTGCGACGACGACTGGGGCCTGAGCGACGCCAGCGTGGTGTGCAAGCAGGTGGGCTGCGGCCAAGCCCTGGATTACAAGAGCAACGCCTATTTCGGCTACGGGACGGGGCACATCCTCCTGGACAACGTCAACTGCGAGGGCAGCGAGCCTTTCCTCTCCGCCTGCTACAGCCTGGGCTGGGGCATCCACAACTGCGGCCACCACGAGGATGCTGGGGTCATCTGCACAGGTACCGGCGCAGAGCATGGCCGGGGTGGGAAAAATCCTGGTCCCCAAGGAGAAATGGCCTCAGAGAGACGCTGACATACCCAAGGTCAGGCAGGGACCCGTGCTCTGCGCTGCGGGAGCATCCTTTCTCCTTGTCTGCCGTCATCCTCCGGAGCAGGCTGCCACACCGCGCTGAGAGTGGGAGATGCTGGGAGATGCGGCCCGAGCAGCAATTTGCAAGGGAAATGCATCCGCCTGCCTGCCATTTCCCTGCTCCGCCGCCTGGAAAACAAGCTGCCCACGTCCGGAAGGAGCGAGCGGCTGCCAGGGCCCCGGCACGACGCCAGGCCCAGCCTGCCTCCCCTTCCCCTCCCGAAATGATATATTTCTGCCGTTCTCCACTGATTAGCATTTATAATGTTAATAATCCCCCTGAATTCCCTCGTTATCACGGCTAATGACGGGAGCACTCAGTGCCGGCGCTTTCCCTTTCCCGCTGTTAAGGAACAAAGAGGCTGATGGTGAGAAAAGGGGCAATTTTCTCAGGCTGGTCCTTCCCTGCCTAAACGTCCCTGTCCCCTCTGGCACCTCGCCTGGGTACCAAGCCAATGGCACCACCAGGCATGGCCCTTGCTTGTGGAGCAGGGGGAAAACGAAGCTTTGGAGCTAACGAACCCTGCCTGATAGACCTCCCGGGTACACAGAGAAGCAAGGGACCCCTGGGTGCTGCAGGTGGGACCTTGGCCCTTGGGTTGGCGTGGAGAAGCAGCATCTCCAGCACATGGGCAGCAGGGAGGACGCAGTCCTTCTCCATCCGCATCGCCCTGGAGCTCCCAGACCATCCCAGTTTGCCTCCCAGAGTCAGCAAGTTCATGGCTTTGCGGCTTCTTCCCACGCGTCACCTTTTTCCCTCTGTGTCACTGCAGGGCTGGACACGTCCACCAGCACATCCTTCACCGCCTCGGTGGCCCTGGACTACGAAGAGACGCTCACTGCCACGGCCACAGGTAGGAGGGTGGCAGCCACCCAGCTCACCGTGTGCCGTAGCCAGGGCTGGGGTCTTGTGGGGTGGGGAACCATGTCTTCTGTGTTCCTCCCACCACCCTGGCTCGGTCACTCAGGGTAACCCCCCATGCCCACGTGTCCCCACGCTTGTCCCAGCAGTGACGGATGGCAGGGACCAGCCCTCCCAGGCCACCGAGGTGGTCACCACCACTCTCCTTACCGTCGAGCAGGAAAGTAAGTATGCGGCTGCAGCCAGTCCTGCACTGGGCCCGGTACGGCCCCCCATGCTCCACATCCCTGGGGGGTTACCCCACGTCCCCAAGGCCCACCCCACAGCTCCAGATGTTACCCCGTGCTCCCAGGGGACCTTCCACACCCCACTGTCCTAGGGCTCACTCCACATTCCCAGGGGATCTCCGGCATCCCACAGTTCACCCCACACTCCCAGGGTTCATCCCACCCCACCAGGGAGTTGGCCCATGCCCCCAGGATGCACCCCACCTCCCCATGGCTCTTTTATGTCCCTTGGTACCCTGAGGAGTTACATCACCAGGGCTCACCCCACATCCCCAGGGCTCACCCCACATCCTCAGGTCTCACCTCATGACCTCAGGGCTCACCCCACGTCCCCAGGACTCAACTCATGCCCCTAAGGTCTCAGCCCATGACCCAAGGTCTCACCACACATCCTTAGGACTCACCCCATGATGTCAGGACTCGCCCCATGTCCCCAGCATCTCAACCAGCATCTCCAGGCCTCACCCCATGTCCCCAAGGGCTCACCCTACATCCCCAGGGCTCAGCCCGTGCTCCCCAGGGATTCAGCCCATGCCTCTGGAGGGTCAGCAGGGGACATCAGACACCCCCGTGGAGCCCCAGTCCTGCCCCCCGGCAGCGTGCCTGTGCCGGGGCCCCCCCCACGCAGGTGGCAGCTTGCGGCTGGCGAACGGGAACGGGAGCTGCCGCGGGCGGGTGGAGGTGCGGCACCGCGGCACGTGGGGCACCGTCTGCGACGACGACTGGGACTTCCTCGACGCCCAGGTGGTGTGTCGGCAGCTGGGCTGCGGCACCGCTCTCGCTGCCACCGTCCTCGGCTCCTTCGGCTACGGCAGCGGGCCCGTCCTGCTGGATAACGTGGGCTGCGGCGGCGGCGAGGCTCGTCTGGCCGACTGCTTCCACCTGGGCTGGGGGCAGCACAACTGTGGCCACCACGAAGACGCTGGGGTCATTTGCCGAGGTGAGAGCAGGAGTGAGCCTGGCGGTGACCACCGGCTCCCTGCCCGAGGGTCTTCCCTCGCAAGGCTGGGTGGGAGAAGGGGGTTGGATGCGACCGCTCCCCAGTTCTCTACTGAAGCCCAGCTCAGTGGTGTGGAAATTCAATGAGATAACAGGTGTAGGGAGGATTTTGGTCACGCTCAGGCTGGCTGTGGGAAATGGGGTCCCCAAAATGAGGTGGTGGGTGAATGTGAGCCCCGAGACCCTGGGGTTCCTCCTGCCCACAGGGTGACGGCAGCAGCAGTTGGGTGCCGTGGTGTCCGGTGACGGCCGGAGCATGGGTACCACCTCTGGTCTCCATTTCTGCACTTTGCTGGAAGTGCAGGAGCTGCACATCCCACCCCACACATCCCTGCATCCATCCCTGCTGCTGGGGGGGCTCTGACCCAGCCCTGGGGGGCACAGTCATCCCCTGAGCCGCTTTTCCCACTGCACCAGGCGCTGGCGATGCTGGAGACCATTTCCTAGAAGCCACCGCTACAACCACCACGTCAGCCCCGACCCGTCCCAAGGATGGTAGGTGTTGAGGGGACGCCTGGGGACAGTGCCATCTCGGGCAGAGGCCAGCAGCTTGGAGAGTGCCTGAAACACTGACCTGGAGCAGCCCGCGGGAGGGGATGAGCTGTGCTGGTGGCACCATTAAGCCATGGCCTCTCCCAGTGCTCCTGAGGCTGGTTTGGGCGGAGGAGGTGATGAGCCGTGGTGGGGAGAGGTGATGGGGAGAGGGGGATGCAGGCATGGGCAGGGGTTGTCCCTGAATATGTGTCACCCCATCCCCTTCCCAGGGTCCCTGCGCCTGGTGAACGGCAGCCACCGGTGCGAGGGGCGGGTGGAGATGTTCTACCTGTCGCAGTGGGGGACGGTGTGCGACGACGCCTGGGACCTGCGGGACGCCAAGGTGGCGTGCCGGCAGCTGGGCTGCGGCCACGCTGTGGCGGCCTGGGGGGAGGCACGCTACGGCCAGGGCACCGGCTACATCTTCCTCGACAACCTCAAGTGCAAGGGCCACGAGCCCTCGCTGCTGCGCTGCTCCCACATCCGCTGGGACGTCCACAACTGCGACCACTCCGAGGATGCCGGTGCTGTCTGCGGCGTCCTATGACCGCCCGCCCGCCGGGACCCTCGCACAGGTATGGGGGGACAGGGATGGTGGAGGGAACCGGTGGTAATCCCCACGGAGAAGGGGCCGAGCCCTGGCTGCTGGCTGGGGACACTCGCTCTCTGCCTCAGTTTCTCCACTCGCCCCACGGGGGCACTGGCTGGGCCCCCTGTGGGTGTTTGGGCTCTGAGGATGGGAAGAGCTGGGTGAAGACGGGGCATTCCTCAGCTCCTAAAACACCGGCTGAGGCTTTTCCCTCTGAACCACCCCTTGGAAAAACAAAGCCGGTTTTGGTGTGAAACCTGGCTGGTTTCAGCCGTTTCATTTAAAGAGATGAGGAGAGAAAAAAATGGATTTTCAGCTGTGAAAATGAGGTTAGGTGATCCTCAGAAAATGTAAAAAGGGGGCTGAAATAAAACCAGGATATTCCAGTGGCTCCGCAGGGAATTGCTGCCATTCTGCCATTTGCTTTGAAATCCCCCAGCAACCCAAATATCAGGTTTTCCCTCCCGCAGAAGAAATCCTGAGTCCTCACCAATTTCCATGCGGCAGGAATGCTCCAAGGTGTCCGGGGTGGGCAGGGAGCTGGCAGGCAGGGTGGGAGCAGATGGAAAACCAAAGGAAAGACCCAAATCCCTGCCCAGAGCGAGGGGAGGGCGGCGATACTGAACCCTGGGTCCCTCCCTGGTGCTGTGCCCGCGGGGTAAGGGCTGTTTCCCTCCCAGTACAGGTAGAAGGACCCAGCCCGTGGCCACCTGCACCATCGATCGTTTCCGATTTCTAGCCGGACACCAGCAAAATGGCCTTCGCCTTCGCGTGGACGGGGCGCGAGGGCAGGGAAGGGCTCGTGCGGCGGCGCAGAGTGGGTCCCGGCTGCTCCCTCCGTCACGCTCGCTCCTCTATTTGTGCAATTCTGTTGTTAATAATAGATTGTGCATATTCCTGGGTCGGGTTTTTTTTTTTCCCTATTTTTTTTTCTTATATGTGTTTGAGTTTGTTTTGTGAATAAATAAAAGCCCTTTGAAAATGTGCTGAGACCTGATTTCCTTCCCTGCCACCCCCTCAAATCCCAACCAGGAGCAAATCGCGGAGGAACAGGCGATGCCCCAAGCCCAGAGGTGAGGGCTCCGCTCTCACTGCCAAAAATTGGTGCAAATCCCTTGCTGGCCCCCCAGCAGCCCTCGATTCCCACCCAGCTGGGACCCTTCCCCACCCCAGCTCCACGGGTACAGCCCTGACCCCCACCAGGCTGGGAGGGGGTGAGGTTGGGTCCCTCTGCGGGTGTGTTCCCGGTGGGATTTGGCAGCCCCGTGGGGCTGCAGGGTGGCTGCTGAAGCGGGTGCGTTGCCGTTGTGCGGCTGCACGGGCTCTGCAGTGCTGACGGCAGTAAATCCGGTGCTAAGGACAGAGGAGCAGATGGGAAGAGAGACCATCCTGGGAGCCGAAGCAGCTTGGGGGGCTCCCCAGTTTGGCGATGCTTTTTCACACCGGTGGCAGTGGCCTGAGCAGTGACACGCTGTGAGAGGGCAAGAACCAGGCACCGGACCTCTGTGGACATCAGGGACGTGTCCCTGAGCAGCTCCCAGGCCAGCGCGCGTCTCCTCAGGTGGCCCTGGCCCTGTGCTCTGGCAGTCAGCGTCAAGCTGATGTTTGCCACCCCTCCACTGCTTCCCGTGGGCAGGGATTTCCCGCCGCTTTGCCCCCAGTCCAGATTTCCACCAGTGGGGAAACTGAGGCACGGAGGCATTTTCCAGGCAGGCTATGGCGGCACAGTTGGACACGGGCTTGTGGGGACCTGGGAGAGGGAAGGGAGGTGGTGTATGAATAAAATCTCTCCTTTTACTCGGATCCCAGATCCTGCACGCTCGGCTGCCCACCCTGCTGCCCCCTTGCCCCCTCTGCTGCCCCCTCACCTCCTGCCTGTGGGACAGCTGGGTGATGCTTGTGTCCTGCTGGGAGCAGGATGGAGACAGGGCTGCCCCCAGCAGCCCCCAGACCCCCTGGCAGCCCAAGCCAGCTGGGGATGGGTCAGAAGGTGCTGTGGGCTCTGCCAGCTTTGCATCCCCCCCTCCTCGTGGCTACGGGAGGTGGGGAGGGGGCTGGTGGCCAGGAGCTGCTCTGGAGGCTTGGAATGTCCCGGGGGAGGATGATGAGAAAGGCTGGCTGGATTTTCCCAGTTTTTCTTGGGGACTGTCCCTTGAGCCAGCAAGTCGGGCTGGTTTTTGGTGATACCCCACACACCCTGCTCCTCTCTGCTTTAGGCTGAGACGAGCAAGTCCCACTCTCCCTGGGCTTCTCTCTCCCATGACCTGCAATCCAGCAAGCAAAGGGTTTCCAGCAAGGAGAGTCACAGCAGCCTCCTCCCATATCTACCAGCCTTTTCTCCCACAGACAGGGCTTGGGATGCACTGGGATCCACAGGGAACCCCCAGCCATCTTGTGCCTAAGCTGGGCATCATCTCCCTGGGAGCAGAGAGTGACAGGCAGGGTGGGAGCAGGGTACCAGCACGGGGGATGCTCTGGAGCAGGGCACCAGCACAGGGAATGCTCTGGAGCAGGGTACCAGCATGGGCAGATGCCAGCAGCGCGACAGCATCCCGCTGTGGGACCACAGCCAGGCCGCAGCGGCTGCGTGGGAGCCAGGAGAAGCTGTGGTGTCTGCCCAGCTCTTCTCCTCTTGCCGACGTCAGCTGTTTCCCCGCGCCCTGAGCAGCTGCGGCTCCACGCCGGTCGATGCCATTGATTAGTTCCTCTGCCCATCCCTAGAGAGGGGATGGTGCGGGGGGCGGCAGCGGGGAGAGAATAAATATTTCAGCAGGCTCGGGCAAAAGCTGGGGTTATTTTGGGGCTGGGATTTATGGGCTATTAGGAATAAGGAATGAGTCTGTGCTGGGGAGAGGAGACCCATTAATCCAGGCTGAAGGAACACAAATGAGCAAGGGGAAATGGAGGAGGCTTTAATTATTTTGCCATGTTCCAGAATAATAAGCCGGCTCTCCGGCCGAGCGCTGGCGTGGGGCTTGGGAGCTCTGCTGCCTGGGAACTGGGGCAGGCGAGGGGGGGAACTCGCAGTTAAACCCTCCCCAGCTGGATGGGCGGTACTGGGAGGGATGGGAGTCCCATTCTGGGACCAGTAGGAGACCAGTCCAAGCAGTCTGCTGGCTGGGGTGTGGTATGGAGGATGCGGTGCTTGTGAGGGAGGCTGCAGAGCGCAGGGGTGACTGGAGGGGTGCGTGGGTCGGTGCCCGGTCCCAGGGGTGCCCTTCCCAGGCTGGCCACCCTCGCCGTGCCCCGTTAAGGCAATCCAGTCTGTGCCTGTAACCGGAGGAGCTGGGCACCAGCGCAGGGGTGATTCACGGCCAGAGGCAGCCCTGGCTCTGCTGCACCCAGCACCACCTGGGTGACCTTGGGCTGCGCTCCGCTCCCGGGCTCACCGTGCCCTTTGGCTCTCGCTGCACCCCTTCACGTGCCTCAGTTTCCCTGCGGACATCCGAGACGGTGGCCCTGGCTCACCCCTTGGCACCCTCAGGGAACTGCAAGGACCCAACTGCCCCGGCTGGGAGTGGAGGCATGGCTTTCTGTGTTGGGGGCACTGAAGAAAAGATTTACCCCCTCTGGGGCAGCCTGACCCATACCCTGTGGCGGGGGGTCCCAGGGATGTGAGCACCCAGACAGCAGGGATGTAAGGACAGCTTTGGACCACCTCCTCCTCCTCCCATGGGATGGATGAGGACCAGGTCTCCCTGCAGCATCCCTGTGGCACAGCACGGCCTTCAGTCCCCTGGGAGGGTGGCCCAGAGTGCCAAGGTCACCCAGCGGGACCGCTGTGGGGTGCAGGAGCCGTTTGCCGCACCCCAAGTCGCGCAGCGTCCTCCTTCCCTGCTCCTGCCAGGCCTGCCACCACGGCTCCCGCTGACGTCACCCCGCTGGAGCCAGGAGCTATTTTGGGAACTGCAAAGTCACTGGCACAATTAGTCCGCTGGCAAAGGGAGCGGGGCGGTGAGGGGGACCGCAGGGGTGGCTGCTCTCCACGCCACGGCCCCCGCCGTAACGCGGGGGCTGCGTGGCCATGGCCCACGGCCACCCAGACCTGAGCCTCTCCTTACGCCCGCAGGCTTAAGGGCTCCCTCCACCACGGCTGCAAATCCTCCCATCCATCATCTCCTCCTCTCTGCCTTTCTTTTTTTTTTTAAAATTTATTTCGTTCCCCTGGCAGGAGCCGCCCCACGTGGGCTGCCGAACGCTGGCGAAAGCCGGCTCACTGCCGCCTCGCTGCCATCGCTTGCGTTTAGAGAGAGGCAGGAAAGCAATGAGCTGGCAGCAATGCCAGCGACGTGCTTCCCATGGCAATGCCGCTGGAAAACCCCATGGGCGAGGGGCTGCCCGGGTGGGAGCAGGAGTCCGGCCATGCCTGCGTGCCCTGCCTCCGCCTTTGGTTTAATCCCAGTAGCATCTTCTCGGACCATCAGGGTGCAGGATGGGTGCTCCCAACAGCCCCGTTGTCCCCCGTCCCGGGGATGGGGACATGCCACGTGCCGCTGTCACAGCGCAGGCATGCCCATCCCCGGGGCACAGCACAAGCGGACAGTGGGGTCCTGCCCTGCAAGTGGCTTCCTGACTGGGGACAAGGGGACAGTTAGAGGGTGCTCAGTGCTCCTCCTCTGGTGCTGGCTGCTCTCTCTGGCCACCCTCCGAGCTGCCCAGTAACCTCCAGGCCATGGACAGAGGGGACATGCACAGAAATGCTGCTCCAAACACACCAAAAGTGGGGCTCAAAAGATCCCTTTAAAAATTCCGTGACTTTGCCATGAGACCCTGGCATCTCCTTCAGCCCCATCCCCCGGGAAAAAAAAAAACAAATCCTTTCTGCCAGTGTCTGGGGAGGTGCCACGATGGGAGCCGGTGCTCAGCTCCCCAAACCCTGAGCCGGGGCTCTGGTTGGGGGTCCCACGGGGCCGGATCCGGCACTCTGTCCATCCCCTGCCCAAGCACACGGCCGAGATGCTCGGGTGCAAGTAGACTGACACCCACCGCTCCCCACCGCTTGGAACCCCGACTTGGCCTTGGTGCGGGGGTTCCTGCCTGGATTGGGGCTGCAGGAGCAGCGGGTGGTCCTGGGGTGGGGATGGATGGAGCTGGGTGGGAACAGGGGTCCATGGGGTGGCTCTGGGGGTGACAGGGGGGCCGTGGGAAGGCAGCGGCAAAGCGGAGAGCGCGTGGCCGCCCCTGGGGCTGGGGGAAGGGGCCGCGGCGGTGGGGCTGGGAGCTGAGTGAAGCTGTGCTGAGTCACGCTGCAGAGCTGGCGAGCAGGACTGCAGCAAGCGGCTCGCTGCCGCCCGCCTGCAACGGGGACGATGTGACAGCCCCGTCACGCTCGCCCGCAGCGTGCTCCAGGCCCTCGCTTGCTCCTGGGGGTCCAGGATGCTGATGGGGGAGTGACACCCAGGCTGGAGGGGTCCTGCTGCACCCCAGGTAGCAGCTGTCTCGGTGCTCTTGACACTTCTTTGTGCCTTCCTGGCCCCCTCCCCTTCAATAGGGATGGGGTGGCTGTGGGGTGGGGGTCTGGGGGAGCAGGGAGCTGGGCTGTCCCTGAGGATGTGTCCCCAGCACCACTGCGGGAGGGGTGTCCCCAGGTAGCTGTGACCAGGGGGACAGTGGGGCTAGGGGGCCACTCACTGCCAGCACAAACACAAAAAGGCACTTGGCAGACACTGGAACACGGGGTGCCTTTCCCCCAGCATGGGGGGGTGGGTTGGCAGAGAGCCCCCTCATCTCCCACCCAGTGCCACCAGCCCAGGTGACAGGGATGAGCGTCCAGTCCCCCACTGCGTCCCCAACACCCCTGCCACCGCACAGGAAAAAGGGCCCAGGCAGGTCCCCGCTGCAGAGGGAAACTGAGGCACAGGCGATGCCACCTCTCACGGTCCGAGCCCAGGGCAGCCCCGTCCCCGCAGGACGCTGGTGACCGCCCTGCCCGCTGCTGCCCACCAGCCCTGCAGAGCTCCGACCCGCTTCTGGAGGGACCGAGACAGCCAGGGCTTTTTTTAGGTGCTCCGTAAGTGTCGTCTGGGCGGTATTTATATCAGCTCCTTAAATATGAGCTGCCATCTGAGCCCGACACGCCTGCTTAATTATTAATGCCCCGCGGGGAGGCGATGCGCCCATCTGGCCCTGGCCCACCCTCCCGCTGGGTCCATTGTGGGGTCCCGCACCCCGAGTCCCCCAGACTCTCCCACAGCACCCACAGTGAGAACTGACATCCTGGCCACCCCAGCTTCCCACGGGAATATGTCCTGCGTGGGAACATCTTCCCTAGGGCTGGGAGAAAGGCTGGGAGAGGGATTTTCTGAGTGGAGGGTATCACAGCACGGGCATCGCTGCAGTTCTCAGTGCCACAGAGCTTCTGCGGGTATCAGGGATAAGGGGAGGGTGGGAGGCACCACATGATGCCCTCCCATCCCATCTGGGTGGCTTGAGGTTGTCCCAGGGAAAACCATCCCTGGGATCCTGGCTGCGTACCCTGAGGGGTACGGGCAGCCCCGCTTCGTGGCAGGGCTGATGCTAAACAGCGCAGGGGGGCAGCTGCTGCAGCAGAATTAATTTGGGCTTGGAAAACACTTTGAAAGCCTGAGATGAAAGGCCAGGACTGAGTACAAAGCGCTGAGGCTCCGCAGACGTGGGGGGAAGGAAGTGCCCCTTCAAAGCACCGGTGGTCTGGTGGGCTCATCACCGGCTGCCCCATCAGCCACAGCCCTCTCCATCACCTCCTGCCCCAGGTGAGGCAGCATGCTGGTTCTGGGGCATTTTGGGGAGGGTTGGTGTACCCCCGAGCTCGCTCAGGTGTTGGGTGCAGGGTCCTTCCTCGGGGCTGGTGGGACACCCCAGCTTCGGTAATGGGGGTGCTGGGCTGGGACCCAGCCTGTGCCGTGGCGGGCTGGGGAGTGCTGCTAGTGGGTGCGGGGGGAGAAGGGACCCCTTGGCCTGCTCCTGGGATGCTTCCCTTGCTGTGCCGCACAGCCAGGCTCAGGGTAGAGATATGGAAAAAGGGCCAGGGTGTTGGGGTGCTGGGGTGTTGGGGCACTGGAACCAGGCAGTCTAGCCCAGCAAGGGGCTGGGCAGGGAGGACACTGCTGTCCTGCAGCCTGTGAAGAAGGTTTCCTCAGCTTATTTTTCACCAGCTCAACTGCAAGAGCCAGAAAACTGCTCCCCTGGGCATGCAGCACCTTTCTTGGGGCAACCCGGGCAGCGGGGTTGGAGGGTGAACACCCAGCCACGGAGCCCTGGAGCTGTGCAGGAGCCTGGGCAGGATCTGTCCCAGCTCCATGCACCAGCCCTCGGCACACCACCCTGCGTCCCCTGCTCTGCCCAGCTTTGCCACCCACCGGTTGAAGAGACGCAGGACCCCAAGCACTGGCTCACTGCTTGCTGTTGATGTCAGGTGTTGCAGGCACGCCCGCGTAACAATGGCGACCAGCCTCGCCCACGGCGTGGGGATGGGCTGGGGGACCTGCACCATGCATCCCCCCATCCCCCTCACCGGGCATCTTGCTCGCCATGGATCCCCCTTGCTGGGCATCCCCCTCACTCCAAGCAAGAAAAGGCAGAGAGAAGGGGCACACAACTGTCGCTAGCGAGGGGAGAGGGTTTCTGGATCCATTTTCGGGGCAGTCAGCAGCCAACCCAAGTGAACTTCCAAGTCCAGGAGAACTTACTGCCTTCCCTTGCGGTGTCACAAGGCATCGACAAGACAGAACTGGGAAAGCAAAACAAATGTGAAGAGAAGGACTCATCTTCCAGGCCGCGGGAATTAACAAAGTGGCACATTTGAACGCGCCGGAATATTTTTAATACTGTAGGCGGAATCAGGGTTATTAGGTTTTTCTGGGACATCTGCAGAACAGACCCGCATCCTTTGGGTCTCTGTGACTTCCCAACCCTGCAGCTGCCTGGGCTCTGGCTGAGAGGTGCCTGTAGGTACCAGGCAGAGGTGGGAGAAGGGCATTTGGCGGCGGGCAGCCAGGCGACACCTCCGTCTGCCAGGGCTGCCCACCAGACGCTTCCAACTCTGGCCGTTCACCACCTAACCTTCATCGCACTGCCGCCCAGTCTGCCAAACAGGAGAATTAAGTGGTGTGAGGGGTGCTGATTTACGCATCCCAGCCGAAAAAAGGGGGCTGGATACACTGCAGATAAATATTACAGCCAGATCGCCGCTCTGAAGAATTTACAGCGTTATGAGCATCATGTTCTGACCTGTGATGGGGAAGGAAATCATCCACGTTGTGAAATGTATTTATTGCTACGGTGCTTTGACAGGAATAAATCAGTATTTGCTCAGTCTGGGGCAAACAGGCGGTCACCGTAAATCGGCAGAGCAGCGGTGATTTGGACTAGCTGAGAACCTGCCGGATTTATGTAAATTACTAGATAAGTGCCGTAAGGTTTGTATGGAGAGGTTTTTATTAGGCCAGCTGATACATTTTGAGAAACTAGATAAGATTCCAGGCACTCAAGTGCTTCTTCACGTCCAGGCTTGTGTTCAATATTATCTGTGAGAATCCAGAAGTCATATCCAAGGGTTCATACTATTTTTTTTCCAAGTTAGAGGAACCATACATCTAACCCAAATGGAGCAGCATCCCTCAAAAGGTGTCTGGGAAGAGCGGGCAGCTCCGCTCTGGGTGTACCCAGAGGGCCGGCAGTCCTGTGTGGCTTGGGTCATGGCAATCCTGCAGTTTATTGGTGAGAAATAGTTGAAAAAAAACAGTTTGGGACCCATGACCTACTTTAATATTCTCTTGCATTCCGCACTTTTTAACTCAAATTCTCTCCCCAAAGCTGGCGTCATACAGAAAACAACGCAAAAACCCTCCTCGGAAGAGCGAGTGCGCGGTTATCAGAGAGAGGAACAGATCACCCTTGTCCACGGGCACTCTCCTTGGGATGGCCACGGTGGCAAACAAAGGCCAGGGACAAAGGCTGTTCTCACATCAGAACCACGCGCGCCGCGGGGTGTGAGGCCGGGGAGGCAAGCCAGCGTTTTATTTTACAGAGGAAATAAGAGAGGATCTGGGTGTATTTCTAGTTTCATTTGTCAGAAGGCGTGATTTCTGCTGCTCTCAGAAGCTGCAACCAAAGAAGTAGTTTGTGTAAAACAAACCGATTTGATACGATTCCCTATTATTCCTAAAGCAGTGCTAAAATCACAATAAAGATGGAGATCTCACCCCAAAACGGTGTTGCTGGCCATCATAAAGCACTGCCAGCCTTTCCAAACCAGTTTGTCCCCACCCACTTGTGTGAGACCGTGGCCCACGGGCTTTAAGAGGTATCACCCTGCGGAAACCGGCATGTCCCAGTGTCACCAAGGTTTCCCGTGGTGTTTCAGAAGAAAACCGCAGGGCACGTAAGATGGCTGTGTCTTCCAAGATGGTCCTCACACCTCCCAAAGCGCCTGTGCAGGGACAGGAGTGGGGACGCGCGGTGCATGCCCTGGGGCAAACCCAACGTGCGAGGGGTAGGACGGTGTTTGCCCACGCAGAGCCACGCGTCAGCACCGCCCGGCATAAAGCACTTCCGTCAGGATCTGTTCGTTAGAGCCCGATCCTTTCTCCCAGCACCGCAGCATCCTCTCAGCATGGCTTTATCCACAGGATTTTTAGGAAAACGGGATCTCCTGTGGCTGCTGATGGAGCTCCTGATGCGCAGCAGAAGCCCCGCGAGGCCCGAGCGGGCACGCGCGCTTTGATTTCATGCGTTATTGATGAGCGAGCGCACCACGGTCCCAAGCTGGCCTCTCATAAATTATCCAGCGTGGCTCTCGGTCGGGCTGCTGGGAGGATCCCGTCCCACGGCGTGGGAAAGCGGATGGGGGCGAAACAGGGCGGGGGGGAGCGGTTGTTTGCCCAGTCGCGTAGTGTCACAGCGCAGTGCCACCCGCCCGGGCTGCAGGGCTTGTGTTGTGCGGCGATGGTGGGTGCCTGGGCTGTGAGTGGGTTTGGGTCATGAGTGGGTCTGGGCTGTGAGTGTGCCCAAGTCATGAGTGGGTTGGGGCTGTGAGTGGGCCTGGGTCACGAGCGGGCTTGGTTTGTGAGTGGGTTGGGGCTGTGAGTGGGACTGGGTTGTGAGTGAGACTGGGTTGTGAGGGGATCTGGGGTTGTTAGTGGGTTGGGGCATGAGTGGGCCTCAGTTGTGAGTGGGTTGGGGTTGTGAGTGGGTCTAGGACTGCGAGTGAGCCTAGGTTGTAAGTGGGTCGGGGTTGTGAGTGGGTCTGGGTTGTGAGTGGGTCGGGGTTGTGAGTGGGTCGGGGTTGTGAGTGGGTCTGGGGTTGTGAGTGGGTCGGGGTTGTGAGTGGGTCGGGGTTGTGAGTGGGTCTGGGGTTATGAGTGGATCTGGGGTTGTGAGTGGGTTGGGGTTGTGAGTGGGTCTGGGTCATGAGTGGGCTGGGGCGGTGAGTGGGTTTGGATTGAGTGGGTCTGGGGCCTGGTCTGCGTGTGGGTCCAAGTCGTGAGTGGGCCTGGGTTGCGAGTGGGTTTGGGTTGCGAGCGGGCGAGGCCCTAACCCGTGGAGAGGACCCCCCGCCCCGCGGGCCGCTCCCGGTGAATCAGCACGGG
>WHYT01012713.1:7215-20555 GCA_009806455.1 Tetrax tetrax | reverse complement strand
GAGAGGACCATCTACGTGGTGGTGCTGGCCACGGGAAGGAGAGGCAGACGAGCAGAGCTGTGTCTGGCTGTCCCCACGCTCAGCGTCACGCTCTGGAGCTGTCGCAGTGTGTAGGCAGGGCTCACCTGGCTGGTACCAAGCATCACCTCTTAGGGCACAGCGGTGGCAACGTGGATGAGCGGCGCAAATCCTTCCCTGTCTTGAGCTGGGCCAGGCCTGGACCAGAAGAGGTTTGGGCAAGGACACAGCAGCAGCAGTGGGTCCCTGCACATAGACAGGGGAGTGCAGGAGGAGCTGGAGCTGTTGGGGCTTTTGAAATTGTATTTTCTCCTAGACAGATACACCCAAAGTGAAGTTCTGGGTAAGGATCTGTGCTCCAGGTCCCCCTTCAGCCTGCCTCTACCTGACTAAAGCCACTCCCCTTGACTCAGCCCCTGACTCCTGGCCTCACTCAGGAGTGAAAAAAACCTTAAATTTGGGTGGAGGTTTAGGGGCACCCGTGCTTTATGCAGATGCCCTGTGTACAGCTGTAGGGATCCCTCCAGCCACCGCTCAGATGAAATCCAAGTTTTCTGAAGGAAAATTCAACTCCTGCCTGTGCGGCTCCGGTCCTGGCATGGAGCAAGAGCTCCACCGTGTGCGGAGACAGGAGCGCACGGCCCTCCAGCTTCACCTCCCGGCGCTCACATTTCTGCCTTTATTTGCCATTTAATTTTTTTTTTTAATTTTTTTTTTAAATAATATATATATATAATAAAAACCAAAAGAAGAAAACACCACTGTTTCAAAGAGCATCTTCTTGTCTGATTCTCAAGAAAGGACACACTCACTGCAGGACTGGACAACCCAATGCTTCACATCGCTGGAATCACAGCCGGCTGCATTGGATCTTGCCAGACCCTGCAGTAATTCTGCGTGGGCTTGGTTATTTGCTTTTACCCCATGTTCAAATGCTTGACGAGGGACACGGACTCTCACTGATTGCCCTTTTCTGCTTCTTCTGAAAGGACGAGGTCACAGATCTATCATTTTTTTTGGTTTGGCTCGCAATTTCTCCAAGGGCTGCAATCGTTCAACGGTCCCGCTGGAGTTTGCCTCTTGCCAAAACGGTCTGAGCACAACAAACCACAAAGCCATACTTTGTGCTTACTCAAATACGCTCACTCGGTGTCCGATCCCATCCTTTTGACGGACTCCTCAGCATGATGCTGAGCACAGCGCGGTCAGCGCTCACCCAGGGCAGCCTCAGAGTGGTGTAGGACTGAGTTTCACATCCATAAAGCTCAGGGGGAGCTTGGGCGAATGCCGTTGACGGAGAGCAAACGTCCCAGCCGGAGCACGTGTAGCCATGCCTGGGCGATGCCAGGGTGTCGCTCCCGCTGACAGCTGTGATGGGGCAGCGTCTGAGGCCACTGCTCCTGCTGGGGTGGGACCAGCTCCGGGCACCCCCCAGGAGTGATGTCTGTGGGGTATGGGCTGGCAAACCTCACCTCCCAGCCTGGCAAATAAAACCATCGGGCAGTGCTAGAGCTTGTGAGAAGAAGGAACTCTGTGGTCAGCCAGGTTGTGTTCATTGTTTCTCACTCCCTTCGGTTTCTCTCCGGTGTTGCTGTCATGTGAAAGGCAAACCTTCCCCACCAGCCTCATCTGTCCTGGTTCCCCTTGTCGGTGGCAGGGAGGGGAGCACATTTCCTTCCTCAGTGAGCTCTGCAAGTGTCTGCTGCCCATGGCTGCCCTTCCCTGATGAAATCTGGCGGTCAAACATCCCAGCAAGGCAGCAGTGGGTGGCAGGGTTGAGGGCTGACCCTTCTAAGCCAAATCCATGACAAAAATCACACCACATAGGCTCTTCCCTCTCCCCAGAGACGTCTCTGGCTGCTGCTGATGCTGAAACCATCCCAGGAAAGCCTTAAATCCTGAGGGATCTGAGCTCTGGGAGGGGAAGCCTAGGTCTTTTGATGCCACCTTGTGGAAACCTTGCTCTCCTGCCATCAGCAGTGCCAATGCTATAGAATCACAGAATCAAAGAAAGGTTTGGGTTGGAAGGGACCTTTGAAGGCCATCCAGCCCAACCCCCCTGCAAGGAGCAGGGACATCTCCAACCAGATCAGGTTGTTCAGAGCCTCATCCAACCTGGCCTTGAATGTTTCTGGGATGGGGCATCCACCACCAGCACCATCTAGGAAACCTGTGCTGCCAGTGTTCCACCACTCTCATTGTAATTTTTTTTTCTTTATGTCCAGTCTGAATCTACCTCCCTCTATTTTAAAACCATTACTCCTTGTCCTATTTCAACAGGCCCTACTGAAGAGTTTCTCCCTGTCTTTCCTGTAGTCCCCTTTAGTTACTGAAAGGCCACTGTAAGGTCTCCCTGGAGCCTCCTCTTCTCCAGGCTGAACAGCCCCAACTCTCTCAGCTGGAGGATAATGGATTTATTGCAGTACAGGAGGGAAACATCTCTGCTTCTGTTGAACTCAGACAACAGCAAAGCCAAGAATCATCAGGCCAGAAACACGAAGCAGCATGACTGTAGCCAAAGACATTTGCCCAGAAATTGGATGTCCCACGGGCTGGTCCTTGTTCTAGGGTTGGACAGATATATTACATCTAAATTGCCCTTGGATGAGCAATGTGAGTCATGGATGGACTCTACTGTTGGTTCACTGCACTCGTATCTTGCTGTCTCCAGTATACAAAGATTTTGGCTAACCTGTAAGAGAAGTTAGTGCCTGAGTGGCTCATGTCTGAAAGACAGGCAGAGCTTTACCCAGCCCGTATACCCTGACATGCAGCTCAGTTTTTCAGTTGGTATCAGTATCTTCTTTTTTGATACCCAATACAAGCATCTGTATGTTATTTTTAATTTTGAAAGTATGGGTTACGAACAAGTATCTTTGAAATTTGAAAATAAATAGGAAGATTATTTATTTTTGACTGTTTCCTGTATTTAACTTCCTCTTCTCCTTATGTTGACATGGTCTGGCTTACAGTTTAGAAACCACAGTACCTTCAAGAACAAGAAAAGCTGCAAATTAAATTACTGTAAATCAGGTGCCCACGTCAAATACAGCCAGTGGGACCCAGCTGATTTACATCCAAGTTGTATTCCAGGATATCGGCTCTTTCGAGATGCTCTTGCAAACCTGTATTGCCACCTGGGGTGCTCTGGAGGAGTACAACCCACGTAGGATGTCAGGAGCCAAATATTCCTTATTTTCCAGATGCAGAACTGGAAACCCAGCACGATCTCTGGGATCTCCCCTGGGAGGGGAGGTCCCAGGGATGCCGCTCTGTCATTTGCATGATTGAAAAGGGGGTTTATTGGCAGAATAAGGGAATACCTGCTGAATTCTGTCCTGTGCAGTGAACCTGCAACATGTTGGATGTCAACAAGTGTGAAATCCCACCGGAGAAGACATAACCAATGCCAAGCCAAAAGCTGTGAAAATGTGACCCTCTGAAAAGCCAGGCTAGGATTACTTTTTTAGTGACAATGCAGCTTGTTATAAATGTTATCACTTGAGTGTCCCTTGTTCTGTATCACTGGGATTGCATTTGAAAAGGCACGGCATGCTCTCACGTTTTCCTTTCCTTTAAAAACCTTTTGGACAGAACCTTAAAAGGTATTTTCACATGAAATCCAGCTCCTCTGCCCAAGAGACCACATAGATGGACAGTAACATAACCTTCCTTCCAGGGCCTGACAAAACGCATCTGCATTCATAAATTTAAACATCTGGCTCCACTGCAAAGTAGGGCAGAGCTCATCTGTCAAAGAAGGATTTGTCAGAGATATGGGGAATTGTATTTTCTTCCTCCTGTCTCATTTGTATGGTGGCAAAATAAGAGCAGCCGTTCCCTCTGTAGGTGTTGGGAGACAGTGGCTGTCCCCTGAGGGGGCAAATATTCCCTTGCAATGGAATTAAAGTGTGACTGCTCCCTCACTGGCGTATCCTTTTAGGTGATGCTCCTCAGATTGGTCTGTGATGCCTCACCATTTCACACCAGTCTGACCCACCGCACAGACCTGCTGCCCTAAGCCTTGGCAGGCCCATGGGAAGGGGACAACACGGGAGAAAGTCTGTGTATCTGTGGCTGCCCCTGGGTGTTAGCAAACGCCCTGCGGGCAAAGCCATCACCCTGTGGTTTAGGTGCCATCAGGTATGACCATGGCCAACTCTGCGTTGACTGGCTCTGGGGCTCCCCTCTTTTTAACCTGAGCATCATTCTAGCCTGGGAAAACAGGCTTTCTGAGAAAAAAAAAGCTTATAACTATAGAAAATGACAGCAGAACACTTTCTTGAAACAACATCTACTGGAAAGTCTCTCTGCCAGCCTGCTCTGGAGGGAAAACCCCCAGGTCTGGGTGTAACCTCTGCAGCCCATCGCTACGGTCCCTGGCACCTGGTCAGCACCACAGCATCATCCTGGCCGCATCCAGCCCTGCCAGCACGTGCCCTTCCTTGTGGCAGAGCCCCCCTCTCTCCGAGGTACAGCCCTCGGTGCTGGCGTGGGGTCTCCTGCCCAGAAAGCTGCAGGGAGAGCATTTCAGACTGTCACAGGATGTCCCAGCCCAGCTGCCTTGCCCACCCCAGGCAGCTTCCAGATGTCAGTCCTGCCCTGCACACTTGTACCCGTGCCCTGTGCTGGAAACAGGTCCCAGAAACTCTTCAGACACCTCCCAGCCCAAGGAAATACCTGAAGCTGTTGCTCCAGGCTGGCGGTAGCAGAGCAGGGCTGCTCTTTTCTCCCAGGCCTGCCAAAACCCTCAGTAATTAAAATAATTTCCCTGCAGTCAGCAAAGGACGCTGCGGTTCCCAGCGCTGGTGGCCGGGAGCTGACTCAGGGGTAGGTGAGTGCATCGGGCCGAGCACCCCGGGGCGGGGGGGAGTTGCTCACGAAACGCAGTGATGAAACAGCCCGGACACCCGCGACTGTGACCACGCTGGCTGGCAGCCGCTTCCCCCTCAAAAACAGCCATCCAGCTGCTTCTGGGCAAGCCAGTGTCAGCCCTGCAAGGGCGCTTGTCCAGCTTTGCATCCCTGGGCTGGAGCTGGTGCTGAGCTGGGGCAGGGTGGCAGGGGGGTTAATGCTGATTTGGACCCAGAGCACAGCCTGATCCACAGTTTGGCCCCAATTTGCTGGAGGGTTGCAGCAAACTGGCAGCAGTGAATCAATCAGTTACAGTCCTGGCTTTCCAGGGAGGGTTATCCGGGTAAAACCAGGGAGATGGGATGTGAACAAGGCTGGGATCTCAGCAAACAGCTACTGATGCAAGAAAAAATGGGGGGATGTCCAAAGGCACAGGGAAAGCACTCGTCATGAGGTGGAAGGGGCTGATAAGGAGTCATAAACCCCTCACTTTTCTCTCTGTGATTAAGAGGGGTTGAAAGGAAAGTGTGGAGCCAAGTCTGGCTGTGACTCCATCCATCTCCCTCATTCTGCAAACAGGATGGGCTACCAGGCCCCCTTCCAGCACCGTCACTCCTCTTAGAGAAGTCATTTGCTTTTTTTTTTTTAGGAGGCCACTGGCACCGTTCCCTGCCAGAGCAGAACCCCGCTGCGCCCGCGGGAAGAGACGGACCCTGCCCCACTGCAATCCCAACCTTGGCAAACATGGCTGGCACCGGGCTCCGGGAATCTCTGTGTTTGTTTCACTTCCATTTATTGAAGCCAGCCGGGAGGAGAATGGATGAAAGTGGAGTAGTGGAAATTTCGCCCTCAGCCCTGCCCTGGCTGGCTCTTCTTGGTGCAGGAAGGAGCAGGCAGGACATGAAACGGGCATGAAGTGTCTGTGGGCATGTGTGGGTCTCACTCATGGGTGGGAGACAGCTACGGAGGGGGCTGCGGTAGAGAACAAAGTGGTGCTGTCTTCCTCCACCAGTGCCAATCTCTCCTGGAAAATTTTCTTTAAAATCATTTAACATGGGCAGTAAAAGGCACTGGAGGGGACTCAGTAACCCCACTATGGCCAGGAGCAGAGATGCTGCCTCGTCTGTGGGTGCACAGAGGCATGAGGGCACAGGTTGGCACTGGCCCAGGAGCACAGTGATACCCGGGGACGGACCTCACCTTGGCTTGCACGTCGGCTCATGAACCGCTCAGGACTCCATCAGCTTCCTACAGAAAAGCAGAATTTGTTTGAGTCTTGGAGACATTCTGTCCATTTGGAGCATGATGAGCTATGCCCATGGATGCCCTTCTGGGGGCTGTACCCCACAGTGTGGGTTGGAAATCAGAGGAGGAAGAGGTTAAGCCTAAAAACATAAGAAGATGTCTGTGCACATATGGACATACATTTGCAGCCCTCAGCTGCTACAAACGGTGACAACTGATGCTCTCCTACCCAGGGATAAAGGCAAAGCTATCCCCCTGGTATGTATGTATGCGTACACACGTGCATCCATATGCAAGGGAGTCAAAAGGAATGGCAGAGAAACTGGGGAATTGGACAAATTGGCCTTTTTTTGCCATGAGGAAAAACATAGAAGGATGCCTGCGAGCATGTTGTGGGAGATGTCCTGCATGTATGCCATTTCCCGGAGGAGGATGACCTTTATTTCTGAACGCAAATGACTCCAATTTCTCCACATTAAAACACAAATGAAAATTTTCCGATGATTTTCCAACACTCGCTTTCATCCCAAGGCAGGAGCACGCAACAAAATATCAGCTCTGCCTGTGCAATAAAAAAATCCAGAAAAAAACATGCACGCAGAAAACTCCGTTTCATTGCCAAGCTTTCAAGTAGGAGGGACGTGACTTGGTGCCTCTGAAGTGAAATGTTTACATTTCTTCTGCTAAATGAAATTGAGACCGGAGTGCGACACTTGAGAGCCCCGGCCCTTGGGGACAGACCCACCGGGCAGCACCCTGCCCTTGTCACCCCTCGGATGGGGCTCCCCATTCCTGTGCACGGGCCCAGAGCAGCCACCGTGCGCCCAGAGGCGTGACCTGGTCTTGGGTCCAGCTAATGGACCCTGATGTCCACAGCACCCCGGACCGCAGCTCTCATGAAGCACTGCAGGCAGCTGGACTTTGGCCTCAAACTGGCCAAAAATTGGTATGTTTTGGTTCCTTTCAGCAAACCGAAGTGCTTTTCGTTTTTATTTCCCTTGCTTCTTGACCAAAAGGATCCTGACAGCTTGGGCTCTTGTGTCAGCTGACTTTTCCATCCAAAAATAATAATATTTTTGATGTGAAATCCTCAGCCCGCTCTGTTTTAACTCTCCCTGGAGCCCCGTAACTCCGTGTGCGCGGGGATGCCTTTGTGTCCTCTGGCAGGCTTTCGCAGATGGAAAGAAGAAACAGCTTTTCCCTACCTGAACGCTCGCTCCCGTTATTGAACCCCTTTGAAGTCCAGCAATAAAAAGCCCCGACATCCAGGCGCAGAGCTCCCTGCCAGCCCTTTAAAGTCTCAAATGCAAATTTCACCGAAACTGTACTGAAAATGTGAAAGGCCACTCCAAACGATTGCATCGCTCTCGTGAGTGGGTGGTTCTTTAAATAAATACCTACGGACCAGAGAACGGCCTTGTCCCATCCCCCCGGTACGAGCGTCTTCTTGCTGGGGGCTCCCTCGCCCCCAACGCAGCCGCAGGGCTGTGGTACACCCATGGCTCTGGGCCCCTCGCCAGTGATGGATGGGAAGAGAAACACGGATGAACGCCAAAAGAATAAAATAAATAAAAATCTGTGCCCTTGCACTGGGATAAATCATTTAACAAGGGAAGCCGGGACAGTTCTTGCAGCAAATGCAGGCATGTACGTGTGTTTATCTGAAATTCAGCAGCTGTGGTGGGGGATGCGAGACGCGTATGGGTACAATAAAATACCCAGAGCCACCACGGCTCTCTAACACGAGATATTGCAGCAGCTTTTCCATGCTGCATCATTTTTCCTCCCAATTAGAGAGAAAATGGAGCAAAAGCTGAGGGAGGTGGGGGAATTGTTGTAACCCTGATGGCAGTTGGTGAGAGCAAAGCCTCGTTCCCACAAGTGAGTGCAAAGTCAGCACCCACCACTCTGCCCAAATGCACCCTCCAGCCCCTGCCTCCATAACTGGGGCAATGACAGTCCCCGGTCACTTACGTGCTCTTAGCCTGTAGGCCTGTGAAGCAGCCTAACAGCTCTTTCCGTCTGCTCCGTGGGGCTGGGTCTTAGCTGGAGCCCCAAAAATCCTTGAGAAGGGAGAGGAAGATGCACAGAGACATCAGGGCACAACACGCGTGGGAGAGTGATAAGCATGGAAGGAACAAAGCTAAACTTGGGTGTATTTATCCTAAAATGAGGCAAAAAGAAAACTTTCCCAGTTATAGTAGGTGGAAGCACTGAATGGCCATCTCTGAATTTCAAGATACCCCAATGCACAACTGCGCTGGCAAAGGGAGACGCGGGAAAAGCAGCACCCGAGGCTGCTAGAGGTCCTCTGTGTGACCTTGGGTACACGACTGAGTTTGTCCCTGCGAGTCCCCTGGGGATGGCTAACTCTTTTCCCCCCACTTGTTTACCCTGTTGCTCTTCTATTAGAGGAGCTGCCGCATCCATACACCAAAACGGGGTGAGCGCTCTGCTCATCCTTTGCAAGCAGCCGAGATGCCTAGATGAGAAATAGAGCGGGCTTAAAAACGGGCTACAGCCCCCAGGTCTTCTCCTCTCCTGGACCAGCTCGGTTTCTGCGGGTGATGGTCTAGCAGTCGGTCCCAGCCCGGTTACGGGAGAGCGCCTGCCCAGTCCAAACACAGACCTCTGCCCAGCTGCAACCAGGAGGCACCTTGGGAAAGCAGAAAAACAAGCAGCGAGAATAAACATCCGGATGAGGGCTGAGGAGGGAAACCAAAACACTGGGAGAAGCCAGGAATAATAAGAACCAAAAACAAATAGAAAAGAGCTAACGGGAGCAGCAGATCTAAAAATAAAATGAAAGAACAACAGCAGGGTGGAGGGACTGACAAGGCATGTAGGGCTTTCAGGGCTCAGTCCCGCGGTTGCGGGGCTCAGCCCTGGGGCAGAGCTGGCCTCTCCCCTCACAGCGTTCTCTCCCAGAAGTTGGGGAGGGTGGAGAGAGCAAGCTGGGACTCCCGGGAGTTGTTTGGGTGGCAGCAATGGCAGCAGCCTGCTGCCAACCCCTGCCACATCTCCTCCGGGGGCAAATGCATTTGCTACCCAGGAGCAGATGCTTCATCCAAAACCCTTCTCAGCTTCCATGGGAGGTTGTTCATCCCTCCAATCTGCCAGCGCCCTGGCCCATGGGGCCTGGCAAGGCAGGGACCATGTCTGCCCCCAGGATGGCTCTGCAAATCTTGTCAAGCCAGAGCCATTCACTTGCTCCAACATTTATATCCAGAGATGAAACTGTTGAAAATCAAACCCCTGAAACATCCTTTGTTGGTTCAGATTCCCTGAAGCACTTCAGTCCCTCAGGTCTAGATCATATGGAATCAGTAGGAGAAAAGAAATAAGTTATTTTCCTGTTTTTCCCCCAAGGAATTACCTTGGCTCTCAGCAGGAAGGCTGTACAGGATGAAGTCTGCACCTAGCTGGCCCCTTTGGGCAGGTAGCGTGGGGTGCACAAACCCTCTGTAGAGAGGCTGTTTCGGAGATGGGCATGGGGCCATTCAGAGATGGGTTTAAACCTCCCCCTGGGAAGCTGCAGCAGGGCTGGGACCTGCCTCCACTTCCTCCAACCTGACCACAGGGCCCCTCTGCACAAGCACCTTCTCTCCAAGGAGGACCCAAACCCCTCCAGGACAGATGTTCTACCTGGGACATTTGGATCTTTGCTTTTTCTTTGGGGTTTCCTCCATTTTTTACCCATTGCCCAGGGCTGGGAACCTGCCCCCATCGCCTTTCTCTGCCACCAATGCTGCCCTCACCCTGCCACCGGCACTGTCTCCTTGAGGTGGCATTTCCATGGCGGGACTCCAGGAGCTGCAGGGAGTCCAGGAGACCGCTGGAATAAGAGAAAACACTTTGGCCACCTCTTGGCCCTTGACGCAGAGCAGTTCCCCGCTCTTGAAAGTAAGATGAACTGGGTCACCCTGAGCTGGGTCACCCCAAGCAGGCTTGCAGCGCCGCTGCCACCAGATCCACCACACTAGACTTCCCCTCTCCTGCTCTTGGAAGCCCTCCAATCTCACTGGGGTTGCGAGTCCACAGCCACCTAATTAAAACCAATGGTGAGTTTTAAAGATGGGGGAAAATAAAACAATAAAAATAAAAGAAATCAGTCTGGATGAGGAGCCAGGAGGCCACGTGCCAGGAAAGCAAGCCGCTTGCCAGTTTGGCAGGGGCTGAATGCTTGGCCTGTTGAGATGAGACGCGTGAGTAGGGAGCGCTGAAGAGGCACTTAACCATCTTCAGGGGGAAAAGAGAGGTGGGGAAGGGGCCAGGGACAAGGATCAGACAGGGCTCAAATGACAGCCAAATCCCAAACACACACTCCAGCACGAAGATGGGTGGTGGGGGAGGATTGAGATATGTCCTCGCCAAGGACTTGGCTGACATTTGTCAGCACAGCTTCATAAACTATAACACTGCAGGTGCTGCAGACAGCTTCCCACCAAAACCAGAGCTGGAGACACCCACAGCAAGGGACTATCCACACCAAGTGTGCCGAAGGTGCTGGGCTGTGAAGGGACGGGAGAGGGCTCCCAGCGAGTCGGGGAGCACACAGCGATGGGGCAAGGAGATGCAGACAACAGCAGCGTGTGATGCACCAACCCTAAGAGTCAGAAGTTCAAAGGGCGATGAAGGCCCCAAGCCCCTTCGCTCCATGCAGGAACGAGACATCCCAACCAGCATCAGGTGCTGAAATGGGGGTGCAGGGCAGGCAGACACCGAGGTGCTCCCCATGCACATCGCACCCTGGCAGGGCAGCATCCCACGGGCTCCTCCCGGGCTGCCCCACGCCGGCAGCGGCTGAGGTGGGGAGGCCATGCATGACTTTCTTCGCTTCCCACCTCTGGCAGCATGCGCTGGCAGGCAGCACGGGCTGCTTTCCAGGATCCGGTCTCTCCTTGGCCCCTTTCCCCGGCTCCCCAGGACACAGCAGAGCAGACGGTAACATGCCCGCCTCTCCGTGGGCTGGTTTCTTAAGACCCAACGCAAGGAGCCTGTGAAAGGAGCAGCCACAGCCAAGTTTCCCCTTGTTTTTATTTTCCCTGTCTCATTTTGTCTGGGTCCAAGTGGTGAGTTTTGAATCCAGCCTTTCCCTTTTGCAGCTCTCCCCTGTTGGTCCCAGCAGCCCTGTAAAAAAAACGGTAAGCCGGAGGCAGCCGGCACCTCCCTAGCTCCAAAAACTGCCTGGCAGGATGCTGGCTGGATCCTGGGATGGGCTCATGGAGAACTGATGGAAATGCACCGCTGCTTCATACCTCCACTGGGAAAAAAGGAAACTGGGTTGTTCAACACGCAAGTCTGAGCTTTCAAAGATGGGGGGTTTCCTCCCAAATGTCCTCCATCTCTATCCACACGCTTTCTGGATGTGCGGCGGCACCAAGGCCGGACCTGCTGAGTTTTTCTAACAGGTTTCTCCTAAAAAGTCCTTCACCGGCCCCTGTGCACCCCAATTCCCTGGTTATACATTGCTGTAGCTGCACCCTTCACCCTGCAACCTGCTCAGGATCAGGCCCTTTGCAGCCCTCCTTCCCCAACGCCCTGCTTCTGCGCTGCCCATGAGAAATGGGTGCGTTTTATACGCTAATCCGAATGTAGAAGATTAAAAGGCAAACACGGGCTCACCGCTCTCTCCCGAGGCCTCCCGGCTCCATCCAGATTTGCTGGGGCTGCATCCGCTCCCCTCCTCTCCTCTGGGCATTGCCTGCCCAGCTGCACAGCATCCCGGCAAGCCGAGGGGACGAGGGATGGGTAAACAGAGCTTTTCCATGGAAACGTTCGCTCAACAAAGAATTGCAAATTTTCATGGTGAGTATCTGGTTTCCTCCAAACTTTTTTGTTGTTGTTTTTGAAAGCTGCCCGGCCGGTCTGGATCTGGCTTTTGCGAGTATTTTTTTCCCCAACGCTTAATTTTCAGCAGCTAGGATCTCCCTACTCTTTTTTTTTATTTTACTTCTTCTTTAGGTTTCCATCCTTTTTTTCAACATAAACAGAGGCAGTGGCATCTCCTTTCAGCTTTTCTGCAGGGCACAAACTCTCCTCCTCGCTGAGAGGTTAATGATAACAATGGTGACCCAGGAAGGGACACCTGGCTTTTTTTAGGCTGAGAAGAGCTTGAAACCGAGAGGTGGGACTGGACGACCTGTTCTGGGCCATATCAGCACATGGAAATAGGGGAAAAGCCAGATTTTTCACAGAGTCAGTGAGGGGCAGTGATAATTTGGGATAACACTGGCTAAAGGTCCTAAAGCATGCACTGAGGCACAGGAGGGAATAAGAAGTGATGTCCAGAAGGAGATAAGAGATGATGCCTGCAGGGTGCTTGGGGTCACCTGGAGCATTGTGCCTGTAGGGGCATCCCTGCACCCCAGGGGTCCAGCCCAGTTCCATGGGCGCATCTCACTCCATCCCTTTCTCCCTCTGGCTTTCTCCTTCTTAACTTAGAATCATAGAATCACAGAATGGTTTGGGTGGGAAGGGACCTCTAAAGGCCATCCAGTCCAACCCCCTTGCAAGGAGCAGGGACATCTCCAACCAGATCAGGTTGCTCAGAGCCTCATCCAACCTGGCCTGGAATGTTTCCAGGGATGAGGTATTCACCACCTCTGGGAAACCTGGGCCAGTGCTCCACCACCCTCAGTGTAAAAAACTTTTTCCTAACGTCTAATCTGAACCTACCTCCCTCTATTTAAAAACCGTTACCCCTTGTCCTGTCACAACAGGCCCTACTGAAGAGTTTCTCCCCATCTTTCCTGTAGGCCCCCTTTAGGTACTGGAAGGCCGCTACAAGGTCTCTCCAGGCTGAACAGCCCCAACTCTCTCCGCCTGCCCTCACAGGAGAGGTGCTCCAGCCCTCTGATCATCTTCGTGGCCTCCTTTGGACCTTCTCCAACTGGTCCATGTTCTTCTTATGCTGGGGGCTCCAGAGCTGGACACAGTGCTGCAGGTGGAGTCTCTCCAGAGCGGAGCAGAGGGGCAGAATCCCCATCACCCAGTCCACCAGCACTCCCAAGTCTTTCTCCTCAGGGCTGGTCTCCATCCATTCTCTGCCCAGCCTGTATTTGTGCTTGGGATTGCCCCAGCCCACGTGCAGAACCTTGCACTTGGCCTGGTTGAACTCCATGAGGTTTGCATGGGCCCACCTCTCCAGCCTGTCCAGGTCCCTCTGGATGGGAGGAACAGCTTGATTTAAAAAAAAAAAAAAAAAAAAAAATTGGATTTAG
>WHYT01012712.1:23067-46154 GCA_009806455.1 Tetrax tetrax | reverse complement strand
CTGCTTCCCCCACCCCCCCTCCCCCCCCATGCCCGTGAGCCCCGTGGGAGGAGAGTCTTGTCTTCCTCCACTGTGTTGGTGTTAAATTTTTAGTTTAGGAATGGGCCAACCCCTGCCCCCTCCTCCATTGCTTTGAGGCTCCTCTCACTGGGGATCAAGTGGAGGCAGCCTTCAGAGCAGCTACAGTGGTCAGCAGCCACTTGTAGTCAAAGGAAGACTAAATTAATCCAAATTTTCTCATTCCTCACTTATCTCTTTGCTCCTCCTCCTTTTCCCCTTGCGTTGGGCCTGAATTGTCAATGTTATCTGACTTTTGGCACCACCAAAGCTTGAATATTTAGTTTGCCCCTGCCTCCCTGCTGTTTGCCCATCTGTTGGTACCTCTGCATTTCAAGCATTTCTGAGTTGCAATGCTCTGTAAAGAACCGAAATCTCAGCTAATCCACTTGTCTTCTAAAGACAGAAACGTGAGAAAGGCTGGCAGCTTTCAGAGCGTGGGTAATGGAGCAACTATTTCAAACATCCTCCAGGGTTTCTGGGCTAATGCCACGTGCCCAGGGCAGGTTCTTGCCCAGCTGAGTTGCAGGCTCAGAACTCAAGGGGAAGCTGCTTTAAGACACTGTGGTTACTTTTTGCATATTCATTCCATTTTTGTCTTGGTGATGGCAAGAACCTTGTACCTGTGGTCTTGTGTGGGAAGCAGGGAGCTGTTTGCAAGCTTCTGCAAGTGTTCAGTGTGAATCTTCTGTGGCAGAGGAAAGGGCAAAGCTGTCTGAAACAGTCAGACCTCTGCCATGTGTGCTGGCCCAGAGTCAAGCAGGGGTTTAGCAAACCAAAGTTGACAAAAATCCTCTTCCTTTCTTAGCTACTCACCTTTAATGCCTGTATCAATGTTCTACTTTTTTGTGTCTTTCAGTAGAAATGGTAAAGATAAATGTGGAAGTTTTAAATTATTTTGGTATGACAGAAAATCAGCAACATGCTTCAGTTTGCCTTTTTCTCTGATACTAACCTAGAAGAACTCCAAAATCACACTGTATTTTCCTCTTGGCATATAAATTGGAGCCAGAAGCAGGTACCTAATTTTCACATTTCTTTCCCTCAATGCAGTATTTGTGTGATGAGGTGGCAAATGGATGCAGAGAAAGCAGCAGGCTGCAGACTTTGCTCAAACTTTTTAAACCGATTTCAGAATCTTTATTGAAAAAAAAAATTAATCACAGCATCTCAACTGTTATTCAAACACATTTAATAACCAAAGAGAAACAGTAGCAAAGGGCACTGACACATGACAAACTGTACAAAACCTCTGGGTTTGCGGGCAAACCCGTGGGGAGGAGCCCACAGCCCAGCTGCAGGACTGGGGGGCTGCTCCTTCCCATTGCCCTGCAGTGAACCATGCCCCCTTTGCCTCAGCCCACTCAGTCACCCCTGAGAAAAATCGATTTTTTTTTTTTTTTTGTTTAAATGTGCAGAAACAAAGACACTTCAAGAGGTTATTTTCAGTCTTGCCATAATGGAACAATTTAGGCCACTGGGAAAGTTTAAAAAACCCAAAATGTCATACTCTCCATTCCCAGGATTAATGCTCTAAAGTGAACTTTCCCAAGAGGCACGAGCGCTCTTGGCTACTCTGTAGATCTACCCCTGCTCACCTCCCCTACTCACCACAACACGCTACCTTTTTCAGAGTGAATGGGACAAATTTCATCCTAATTCAGCGCTAGTTTTGAGATAGTTGTGACTGAGTGAAAGGCAATGGAAGGAAAAGCCCTGTCTGGAGCACAGAAGTGATGCAACCGGTGCACAATGCTGAGACCAGCCTTGGTCTCAGGGTAAAGGTGGCCTAGCAGTCAGGAAAGGAGAAATCCTCCACTGGGAATGTACCTGCTTTGGATGGACTTTGTCTGGTCCTAAATATCACCCAAGAACTTGAGTGTCCAGTACCAATGATTGGCTTTCTACCATAAGCTCTTTCTGTTGAACTTAAAAGACCCTGCAATTGAACCCAAGGAGCCTTCAATCCCCGGGCACGTCCTCGCTGCAGAGAGCAGTGCGGAGGGGAAAACAAAGATGCAACTTTGACGGTCTTGCTTGTGCATGTGAGCTAAATAGCTGTTCCACTCAACTGGTAACGGTAATCTTTAGGCTCTCAGAGGGGAGAGTGACAGCATCACTCTTACATCAGGCAATGTTCTGATGGGCTTCACCATGTATGGCGTTTTTGGTGATACAAAAAAGCATCGAAGTATCATTTTTATCTACGTGAGCTACACTGGACAGAACATCTCCCTTCGCAACAAGCGTTGCTTTGAGTGCCATGGTTTGAACATCAAGGTGCTCAGCTGGCATCAATGTGACAAAAGCAGCTCAGCTAGTTCCTGTTGCCTTTAGTTTGGTATTTCTTGACCAGTTCCCAGAAACTTCCCCCCTCTGAGGAAGGGAAAGAAGAGAGATGAGTATTAAAGGGCTTTTTAGGATGCTAACTTGCCTACATGCACTTCTTGATTTCTTAGCTGTGAGCACAGACAGACAATGACTACAAGATACCGACAGAGGAGAGATATCTATACACATCACAGTGTTATTTAGGCCCAGCCAAGGCGTACGGTCTAATCACACCAATACCATCTCACCACACTACAAACAGGGAAGATGGAGGGAAGAAGAGCTGGGTTCTTCAGCGTGATGGCAAGCCAGCTGTTTCTACAGCCTGTAACTGACACGACGTGACTTCAAAGACATTTGGCACAGTCCATTGTTACCAGGATTGATCTAGCACAGATAATTAACCAGTCTTTCTGGAGAATGAGGCAAAGCCTCCACTGGAGGAGGTACGTTGGCAAAGCAGGATGGGAGAGGGCAGGCAAGAGTAGGTACAGAAGGAACGAGAAGAGGCAGAGAGCGCAGCCGTGTCACCCAATGTCTTTGCTGCACGTCCTGTTTACTGAACTGGTTGTTGGACTGTAGGTAAAGTCCTGCTACTGCAAGGCCCTGTCAGCAACAAGTGACAAGATGGGAAACCTGCCTAATGCTGTCTCAAAACTTTGAGACCACAGGTGGCTGAAGTCCTCCAGAAAGGAGCCCAAATCCTCAGTCCAGGTGAGGAATTTTCTGATACCTTATTGAGAAACATCTGCTCTGAGCTTGGCAGTGTCTGTGAATTCCAGCATCTCTGAAGCTTTGCGTTTAATGTCAGTTTGGGACTTGACTCAAAAAGACCCAAGTGCCTGGATGCTTGGGCTACAAATAAAGCCAGGATGAAAGAGGAAAAACATGCAGCAAATTCCTAAGAAATTCCATTTACCAGACTAGGAGGGACATGCCCTTGGTTAGGGATGACACAGATTGACAGAGGGGAATCACTGACTGCAGTTTGGCTAAGATCAGAATTCGAGAGGCACAAACGAACATTTTGCACATCCATCCAAGGCATTCCAAAAAAAAAAAAGTCACAAAAGTAGACACACCACTTTGGACAAAAACATTATACCAGTTTGGCAACTTTTCCCCAACCCCCCCACCCCAACTCTGTGATGCCCCTCTCATTTGAGGTGATCTCTTAAAGGTGGGGACATGAGGGGGCTGCAGATAAACCACTGCGTGTAAATAGGGGATCTCCTCCGCAAAGGATCCGATGGGTTAAAACAAACCTACCTGCTTGCTACAGTACAAAAGAAATTCTGCCTGAAGTCCTCCCTTGGTGAGGAGGAAGGAGACAGAGCCCACACTGCCGGAGACAAACAAGGCAAAGCTGAACTTGGCAGCAGTAAGTCCCTAACCTTGTGACTTTGCACCAGGCTAAGATATGGCCGTGGCAGGGTTTTGGAGGGGAAGCTGTCACCACTCTCCTCTTCTGGAGGAGCAGAAAGGACAGAACTCTCACTTTTTTGCTATTCTGGGTGAACACAGGTCTCTTTTTATACATGTGAAGTAACGGGCTTTGGAAAATGCCAGGAGCCCATCTGTGACAGTGGTAACAGCGAGACCTGTGTCAGCTGCACGCGACTCCCCTCCCTTAGCGTCTCAACTCAGCTCTTAGGAATTTAACAAGGAACAAATACAAAGCAAGAATGGAAAACAAAATCTGTGTGAGTTTCTTACGAGTGGTTGATTTGTTCCTCCTTCTAAAGCCCTGATCTTCCAAATTGTGGGGGCTGGCTGATCGGGAGGGGGAGCACTGCAAGGTCCTTGCACTTTTCTGGTGGCAGACCTGGGTGTGAGAAATGGCACAGCTCAAACACCGATCTTGCTGCCTACGTGAGCCTGTGGAAGGTGGGACTGACTGCAAGGGCCTCCCGACCTGAGCAACCTTCGCACAGGCTCTGACCGGGAATCCGACCCAGCCACTGCTGGAAAAATTCAATACAGCGCTGGCCAAGAAAATAAAACAAATACTTGTGGAAAGGACTATCCAGCTGGAAGAGTCCTTCCCATCCTTGGTTTCCGGGGAAAGAGGGAAGCCTTTGGTTATGACCAGAATTATGTGCCATTGGCAGGACAGGCTCGGCTTTGCTTTGCAGCAGCTTGGTTACTGTACAGAGGCAAGGTCGCGCTGCGGAGAGACGCTCTGCCCAGCTACGCCGCCCTCTTGACATCCGGGAGTTGTAAGGGAGTGGATGCTTGAACTACATCCGGGATCCTCGCTCTTGAAGAATCTGAAAAAGAAGGTGACTTCTATAAATACCTTGGACAAGTTTAGATGCAAATGTTCTTGTTCAGAGTCCTTGTTTTTGCAGAGAAGAGAAAGCTGGACTAACGTGAGAGTAGCTTGTTGGCTTTTGTGCTACCATAACCATGACAGGCTGGTTAAAGCTGACGGAGCCTCTTCTCTAGAAACTCTGCCTCGCTGCCTCCCAGGAGTTAAGAATGTTGTCTTTTGTTGCTGTTCTGGGGAAAAAACAATATCCTCTGACTACAAAACGTGACCAATCTCAAAGGTCTCTGCTATGCTGTCCTTCTTTTTCAAGTCTCTCCCTTTCCATCATTTTTTTTTTCTTAATCTGAAATGTACAAAGAGCCTTAGCTCTTGTTCTACAGTAAGACATGAAATCTTGCAAGAGGGGAAGACCGTGCATGCAGGAGGAAATAGAAAAGCTGGTACACAGAACTGCTACAGCAAATTACGGATCTGCTAGCGTAAGAAGGGCTTTTTATTTGCACAGGGGAATTCAAGTCAATGCATCCAAGCAGATGCCTTACCTTTGCCTTCTCGCTGGGCTCCTTGACTATGCCATTGGTAGAATTGTTGAGCTCCCTGGACACAACGCAGAGGAATTCTGCCTGGTCTTCGTTTCCATAGTTATAGGAAGATCCAATGCTGATCAGCTGTGCAACAGGAGACAGCCAAGGTAACTATCAATGAGTCTTGGCTTTTGCTTTATTCCTACAATGCTTTGTGAGGCATGACTCTCCAGTGAGACCTGTTCTGGACCTGACCTCCCCACTGCCTCCTGTGTCACAGGCTTTCCTGTGTGTGTGTAAGGCAGGGATACAGCCGAGCTCCAGTGCCCTCCAGTGGCGCCTGGAGCCCCAGGAAGAAATTCCAGCCTGAAACTGTAATGCTGAACATAACAGAACACTTTCCAATTACTGAGGGCACAAAAAGGAAAAGCATGTCAGATTTTCCAATATGTAATATCCAGCTAATTCAGATACAGGGCAGGCAATGCAGACTTCCTGGTCCAGGCTCACTGAACTCAGCTCTCAACTTGCCTTTTGACTTTGATGTGTAAAATCTGGAAAGGTAATTCTTTTCCACAGACAGGGGTTAGATTAAACAGGGGACATGTGGCAAACTGGCACCATTCTTTATGTAGATGCTGTCAAGACAGAGTTCGGTCTTTTTATAAATGGGATTATATTCTATTGCTGTTGTGATGAGGGGTCTGGACTTGAGCCAAGAAATCCCATCTGTCTCCTTTATCATTATTACATTAAAAGGACATCCTGGAGTGCAGAGCTAATTTGTCATTTACAACTCAGTTCTGCCTTCCAAAGTAATCTGAAGAAAGCAATGCGGATCTTACCAACTGTGTATATCTAGGAAACTTTAATACGCAGCGTGCACCCTGACTTCCATGTCCTAATGGAGTTCAGAAGACAGCACTCCATATTTACACGAGACAGATGCAGCACCAGCCTTCTAGAGAGAGGACTATCTGTACGGTCACAGGGGCTGTCATACTGACTGACCTCCAGTACCGTTTTAAATAGATTTTCATGTTTATGCTGCTCATTCAGAGCAGCAGAGCAGTGTGAAGTGCAATTAAACAGCAAACTCTTGCTTGTTCCATACGCAGCTTTCAAAGGGTTTCTGCTGTTCTTTGGGAACCGCACCTGTTCGAATTTCCACCCGTCGGACATAGTGGACACCATCTGTGTGAGCTCCTCCTCTTGGCACTGCAGGACTCTGTACACGTGCTTCACAGGTCCCTAAAGCAGAGAATAAAAATAACATGAGTTTAGTAACGATTATACTAGTATCAGGCTAGGAAATTAATAAGCCCCTCCTGCTCTTTTGTCTCGTTATTTGAGGAAGTCTGAGCCCCACGTGCTCCCTGAGGTTTCATCCTTCTGACCATCCAACTGATTCTAGAACAGTTATGTACACAGTTGGCACACTTCTCTAAAAGCCTTCTAGGTATCTAAGGGCCAGGGAAAGCAAAACTTCTTTGGCTTTCAAAGCCATGTACTGCTTTTTGAAAACATTTATCTTCTAAAATTGAAGCTACTGGGTGTGTTAGTATCAGCAGAGAAACAATGTGAAAAATTGCCACAGAGAGATAAAAAGGGAAGAAAATGATTTAGAGAAGGAAGAATTTGAGCTATTCTTTACCTACCAAAGCAGTATGTTTTGCTTTATAACTACCAATCTTTACCCCTGGCTCCTCCTGTTGAACAGTCTTTCCCTGCAGTGCTAACCAGACGTCTCAATGGTCCGTGCTTATAAAACCATAACAATACTCTTTCCTCGCTGCGCCCTGCATCTACCTAAAAGCATTTATTCCCCCTGTTAAAGATGGCTAAAAGACCAAAGAACTGCTACTAGAAATGTCTACAGCCACACTTGTCCTACTGCGCTACAGAAAACGACGGACTTCATAACACAAATGTTCCTGTGCGTTACTTGAGAGGTTCTGTTCTCGTTATCCCGTATCCGCTCCTTCACCAGCCGCACAAGAGATGCAATATTGTAAAACTCCGCTTCTTCCAGTACCCCTAAGAAAGGAACCAAAAGCAGAGAGAAATTATTTGTCTTTGATTCTGCTACAAGGATTCAATGCCTGCTCCTGACTGGAAATCTAGCCCAGATGTCAGAGAATCTGAATTTTGAATGCTGAATAGGCTGTGCCCCCAGACTCATGCTCCCAGGCTGGAAGAAAAGCAGTACAGTCATCTCCTTTTGTAACTCAGAGGATCTTTAAGCAAGATCATTCCCCTTTCCCTGGGATTATCAGAAACTTCATTGGTTTGCACAGCCCCAGTAGAGGAAAGTCACCAAAGCTGCCTCCTTGTAGAGAGCTGCTGTGTGTGGAGGGAGAGGAGATGTGCGAACAGATCCACTCTGCTAACAGACGCCCTTCAGCTAGGCAGAAGTGATGGGCTGCGTCGTACACTGTGGGCCTCTGCCCTCAGGAAGATCCAGAATTTAATTATTTAACCTCTGTTAATGAGCATTTTGCTTGGAAACGAATGGTACTAACGAGCAGTGCTACTGGGAAATGCAGCTTGCTCACGCCCTGGCACGCTGTCAGCTCAGGATCCCTGCCCGCTCGGGCACGGTGTCTGACGAGGGCTCCCAACCCGCTGTCGAACGGCGGTCGCAGCGCTCGCCCCGCGTTGTTCTCTTACCTTCCTCTGCAAGCTCCTTGTTTATGATGAGCTTCCCGTGCCGGAGGTAGTTCAGTATGGGGCCAAAATACGTGGGGTCTCTGTCGATGAGATACGCGCCCGTCTCATCCTGTTGGGTGAGGAATGAAGCGGGGACGGTCAGGTGGTATCAGGAAAAACAAAATTTCAGTTGAAAACAACGAACTGAACGGTTTCTCCTTGAGAACCTGGATCCCTTTGCCTGTGAAAGGTATAGTAGTGACATTTAAACCTTTTTTTTTTTTTTTTTAATATCTGAAATCATCTCCAAATGTTGCAGCTCAATAATGCTGGCAGATGGCTCAAGTTAAGCACTTCTACAAATACAGTATATATACCTGGGGAAAAAAAAGCAGGTTTTCTTCACTGCAATATTAAAAACCAAAACCTGGTAGTTGCATTCTGTCTAAATTTGTTTTCCAGACTAGTTTAATTAGGAGCCTCCGGAGGAGCTGGATTTCCAGTTCTAGCTAACAGGTTCTGATTAATTAAAGTAGCTTTTTTTTTTTTTCTCTTCTTTCTGCTACTGAAAATGCACACTGCAACACCCCAGCTGTGTTTTGAGCAACACAATAGCTATTGTCATCAAATAACCAAGAATTCATAACCCAAAGCATCTCTTATGCCAGCTATGAAGCACTGACAAAGCCTGTGCAGAACTAGTTCACGTCGCTCCCTTAAAGCAATGTCTGTCCAGCCTGTCAATCCGCTCTGAAGCAACAAAAAAACTGAAAAAACCACTCTGAAATGTCATCTCCTCTGTTCACTGACTGCTATTTTGATCACAGCCAGGATTTAACTTTTGATTAATCTCTGAACAGAGTGGCAAGAGACATAAGTCTCAGTCAGATTTGCCCACAAAATAGTTACAAAACCTCGTGCAGCAGGTCCTACAGAAAAGCTGCACTTATGAGAGCAACTGTTTACAAAATCCTTACAACACAATGACTCCAAAACTATCCACCCATGTGAGGAAGATGCACTGTGATTTTTTTTTTTTTTAGGAGAGCAAAGTGAAATATCTTTAAAAAAAAAATATACACAGAGTGATAAATCATTAAAAGTCCTGTTTCTAGAAAAGTTTCCTTCCGGTTCTCCCTCTGCTATCAGTAATCACCGCGGGCTGATGCTGGTTTGCTGAGAGGTTGTGTCACCGTGGGAGGGGGAGAGCATCGGGTCACAGAGTCACGCCGGGGTGTGACAGGCACGGGGGGAGTCCCAGCCCCGCTCTCAGGGGTGCGGCCAAAGCTGCGGCCCCGAAACAGCACGTAATGGGCAAGGTGACGGCAGTGTCCGAGCAACGCCTGCCCCGGGGACCGTGCGAGTGGGGCGGCTGCGGAGACCGGCCCACCCGCGCCGCGGGGTCGGGGGCTGACGGGCACGTAAAGCAGCACCGGGGGGGGTGCTGGCCCCGGGGGAACCGGCAGCCGGGGCTGCCCCCTGGTGACACCGGCGGTCGTGGGGGGGCTAAGGCGGCTCAGGGAGGGGCGGTCACGGGCCGGGGGCTCGCCGTCCCGGGGCGGGGCGGGGTGGGGGCCGCACCCGCCGCGGCCTCACCTTGTCGGAGCCGAGCTCGGGCCCGTCCTGGCAGCAGAGGCGGCACAGGAAGGACTTGGGCTCCCGGCACAGCGTCTGCCGGGTGCTCACGAAGTACGTGCCGCCCACGTTCAGCCGCACCCACTTAGAGGAGGCGGCGGGCGGCCGGGCCGCGCCGGGCTGGGACAACGCCCCGCCGGAACCCGCCGCCGCTCCGCCCGAGCGGGGGCTGGGAGGTCCCGGAACCCCCCCGGGACCCGGGCTGGGTGTGCGGCCCCGCGGCGGCCCCTCCCCTGCCGCCGCCAGCTCGGCCATGGCGCTGCCGCTCAGCGCCCCGGCGCCGCCATCCCCGCCCCGCTCCGCCGCCCCGCTTCCGCCCCGTCAAAGCGCTTCCGGGGCAGAGCGGCCGTCACCGGGAAGGAGGGAGATGACGCGTTTCCTGTAAGGCCGCGCTCTGATTGGGTGGCGAGGTCGGGACTTCCGGCGCCGCTCGCGTCTGCGCCCGGGGCCGGTGGCGGTCAGTGAAGGTGAGAGCGGGGGGCGCCGGGGAGGGGGATCCGGTATTCCCGGGGCTGGCGGAGGGAATAGGCCAGGGCGGGCCTGGGCGCTGAGGGGGCGTGAGACCGCGGCTGGGCTGGGCTGGGCGGGGGAGTGACCCCACCTCCGTGTCGCGGTCCCCCCGGTGCCGGCCCCCCCCAAAAGCCGCCCCACTCGGTGCTGGGCCGCGCCTGCTCCCCGCTGACCCCCCCCCGCTGTCCTCTCTCCTGCCGCAGCCTGGGAGCATGGCGGGCCGCAGAGCTGCCATCAAGGCCATCGACTGGGCGGCCTTCGCCGAGAGGGTGCCCCCCAACCAGAGGGCCATGTTCAACGCCCTGAAGACCCGCAGCGACGCGCTGTCGGCCCGGTGAGTGTCTGCCCCGCTGCCGTGTGCGGGCTGGCTCGGCCCCTCGTGGAACTGTTCGACCTTCGCGGTGCTGGGTTCGGCCGGTGTCAGTAACTGGGATATCGCAGAAGTGCCCTCACAGGCATTAAAACAGGTCACCTTCAAGACAGCTGGTGGCTTTTTTTTGGCGAACCGGGCTGCACCCGGAGGTGCTCCGTGGTTCTCTGGCGTGGAGCAGGCTGCAGGCTGAACTCTTCTTGTCTTTACGCAAAGTCTGTTTCAAGGGCAGATGGTTTTGCAGAAACAGTTCATCGCTGGTTGTTAATGATTGACCTGAAGACATTTAAATTAAACTTAGCAGGCTCTGTTGACACTCTGGGAAGTAACTGTGGCAGAGGAAATGGTAGCACTGGGTTATTTGTGATGCTGTTCATGATTGCTCTCCTCCATCTCCAGGTTGGCTGCCCTGCCAGAGAAACCCCCGGCCATCGACTGGGCTCACTACAAGGCTGCTGTTGCTAAAGCTGGCATGGTGGATGAGTTTCAGAAGAAGGTCAGTCTCTTTGTCAGCCGGGTGTTGGTCTTTGGAGGTTTGAATGGGGAATGTCTCTGTTGTTGAGAAGAAAACACCGGAGTCAGCAGCGGAGGTTGGGTTTGGCTAGCAGGCGCCCCAGCTGTGCATCCTGCTGCTCTCGAGGAGGTCACTTCAGTGCCATCGTTCAGGAGGAAACCTGTGGCACTGTACGGCGAGAAAGCTGGTGAAAGAGAACTTGATAAATTATTTTGGCTGCAGGAGTGACTTCTCGGGTAGTGTCTCTGCTGAAGTAAATGTTCAAAGTAATTCCTTAACTCACTGAATGGAAGGAGGTGGCGAGCGTGGCTCTGTGAAATGTGTCAAGCTAGTGGATGCCTGCAGGGGCTGCCATCCTCTTTAGAAGCAGGAGTTGAAAAGCACGAGCAACACCTTTGCTGAAGGACACGTGGTGTCACTGGTGCTGTGACACTTGGCCTCCCAAGACTGGGAGGGCCCACTGACCTCAGGTGGATCTGAGAACTTCGTCTGAGGGGAAATAAGTCTGTAGTATGATAAATCTTTGGTATTAGACTTTCTTGCCCCCTCACAGTGCTGTGCCTTGCTCTCTGCAATGCTGTGATGAATGTGTGTGGTGTTAGGTGTCCTGGTGGTAGCGTGCGGTACAGAATAAATTGCTTTAACCTCACGGGTGAGCAGTGCTCCTTGTGAGGGACACAGTCAAGCTGCAGTGATTGGTTTTAGAAGCTCGTTAACTTAAATGGTTGTGTGTGTATCCTGTGAAGAAAGGAGAGAATGTTCCCCAGCTGCTAAGGAAAATTACCTTGGTGTGAAGAGTTATTTCAATCAAACAAACCATATGAAAAATTTTCTCTTTCAATTTACAGTTCAGCGCACTAAAGATTCCTGAGCCAGTGGATACACAAACTGCAAAAATTGATGCCCAAGAGCAGGAAGCTGTAAGTGTTTAAACTGTTCCCTGATGCTGGGATTGTCTCTGACATCTGTGAGGATGGGAAGGGGTGGAGGGAAGGGATGTTCTGTGTGTGCATCTGCACAGGCAGGGCAGCCTAAGCTAGAGCGTAGCTCTGTTCTTCACGCGTGTCTCTGCCTTTTGGCTAAGCAAGAGGATACTGCACGTGGAAGGGCTTGGCTATTTGGGATTTGGTCAAACTTCTGTCCGCTTACCTGGTGTGATGATGATGAATTTTAATGCCAAGTTAAAGCATGGGGTTGCAGGTTCGCTCTAGGTCGCTGTGTTTATCGTAGCCACGTTCACCGCATCCTCTGCTTTCCTGCAGGCAAAGAGCACTGCAGAGTACGTGCAGGCTTCCAAAGCTCGTATCGCCCAGTACGAGCAGCAGGTAAGTCTGGACTTTATTAGTGAATGTTCTTTTTAACCTGGCACACACCTTGTTCTTACTTGTGTGTGCTTTGATCTTTCTTGCTGACAAGTGACTCGTAACGTGTTTGTCTCTGCTCCCACTTCAAGCTTCAGAAGCTGAGAAGCATGATTCCCTTTGAACAGATGACATTTGAAGACTTGCATGAAGCCTTCCCTGAAACCAAACTGGACAAGGAGAAATATCCGTACTGGCCCCACAAACCGATCGCTGATCTGTAAACTCTGTCTGGAAGCAGTTTGTCTAACAACTGTCAGACTCGACGGTCTTTTAAATAAAGTGCTTTCCCTCCTGTCTGTGGCTTAGGTCTTAGACGTGAGCTTGCAAGGTTTTGAGACCCGTGGAACAATACAGTAACTTGCAAACAGCCCAGTTTTTCTGGATTTTTGTCTTTTCTACCTGTGAGCTTGTTTTTCTAGCAAGGACCAAGATCTCAGCTAGGCCTGTTGGTAAAACGGAGTCCTGTTGCATCTTCTGTAATGCAAATAAAACCACGTGTTCCCCTCTGCAACCACATAATGCAGAGAATTTAGCTCTTCTGCCATTGCAGGCAGGTGGTTGGTCAGAAGTTGAAGGTGTAAAGCCGTCTGAGGTGCTGCAGTGTGTTCGGCAGTGATCTGTGATGCAGGGGAGGTACATCTCAGTCGTTCTACAGGCAGAGGTCTAGGGCTGTTTTCTGGGTTGGTTGTGGTGGTTTAGCCAATTGGAAAAGGAGTTGAAGGAGTGTAGATGTGTTGAGATACATTTTAAAAAAAAAAGTTATTTTAAATTAAAAAAAAAATATCCCAAGTATTGCCCCTTTAATCCTGATGATCCTATTATTATCCTCCATCCTGGGTTTGAGTGATGCAGATCTCACTGAAACAACAGTACAAACGCTTCAGGCTTGCGTTGTTATATTTAATTATCTTATTCTTAAACACCTTTCCCCAAACTGGAAGCATCTCCATAAGAGATGAAGGGCATTCGTTCCCTTTTCTGTTGCTCACGTTTGAGATAAGAATTCCTGACGGATGGAATGAAGGTGTTGCTCTCCAATTCCACGACTGTTTTATTCAAATACTTTGCCAGCCCACAGAATACTTTAAGAACATAGATATTTGTACTGAACTGGAGTACAAAGCGCCAAGCATGCAGATCTTGTGCCCTTTGGGTTTGTTTGGGTTTTTTTTTTAATTTTATTTTTATTTAGGCAACTGAAACAACTGCAGCTCTAGGAATCAAGCGAGGGAAAAAATTGCAGTGAAGGGGTTAGAAATAATAAAATGGAGAACAACTGAACTAGCGCTGCGCAGAGCTGGTCTCTAGCTGCTCCATTTTATAGAAATAATAGCAAAAAAAAACAAGGACAGGAAGAAGTGACTGTAGAGAAGCACCTTCTCCAGAACTGGCAGAAACGGGTCCTGCGGTTGCCAGCGGGGCTGGGCTGGCTGCCCTTTTCCCGGCGCTTTGTCGGGGAGCTGCAGCCGTTGGGCGCCTTCCTTGGCGGGGTGTTTCGTGGTCTGGGTGTTCACGGCTCTCATCGCCAGCTCCACGTGTACGTCTGCAAAGAGCCAATAGCCCCCGTCAGCCTAGGGGGGTTTGGTGGGTGGCTGTCTGGGGCACCAAGGGAACCCACCCTTGCCCAGAGGAACCCCCAGTAAAGTGTGGGTAACCCCAACCTCCTTGTTTCAGGAGTTACGGATTGCTTTACCTTGCTGGAAGCTCCCGAGAGCCTTGTCTAAGCGTAGGGATTTGTGCTGCTGGTGCAACAGGAAGAAGGTGTCTAACACCGCCATGATCATGAGCAGGAAGGTGCCCAAGAAGAATACCACTGCAGAACAATATGAAAACAAAGAAAGCCCTCGATCATTGGCGTTATTTGCTTAAATCTGTAATGCTGTCTGCGTTCAGTTGTCTAGTGGGGAAGGGGGGAAATTTCTGACTCCAGCAAGGTGATCAAGCTTAGCTGTTCATCACTTCATTGTTCATGAACATGTCCATAAATGCCCAAAGCCCTTCCTCAGAGTTGGTACCTGTGTAAAAATCAGTTTTTATTCAATAAAGATGGGTACCTATTACAGGTGGTTTGTTGGAGGAGGTTGGAAGGATGTTGTTGAGAATCACAGCTAACATGGAGCTGCCCAGGATGATGGCAATCTGGAAATTTATTTTCTCCTCGAGAGAGAGGGGTCCAAACAACACGGCCATATCCAGCAGATACAGGGCGCACGTTGGGAGGATCAGGTTCAGAACATACAGGGTGGGTCGTCTCTCCATGGAAATCTGTTGACAAAGATGGACAAAATTTTGGTGAGCAGGAGATAACTTATTGTGTTGGGTAAATGCTTGTTCCCTCATGTGGAAACCTATCATTATTTTTTTTTCTTTTTGGTGGCAAATCAGTGCAATATAATATGAAAGTACTGCCGTACCACGTAGGTGACCACAGAAAATTGTCCATTATCGAGCCCTTCTGTGTATTCAATGATGCTCAAGTTGGTGAACTTCCATTCTCCATCAGTCAGGAAGTAGCTCTGGCTGTCTTTCATCATCTCAGCTGGTGTCCGTCTCGTCTTCATGACAAGGTCTTCTACTGCTTGGGCAGGAGGCAGAGGAGGAGAGAAGTTGCAGAATTTAGGTGTTTATTAGAGGTTTGTTTCCTGTCCCTTTCCCTCCCAACCAAGGGTGCGTGCAGATAGGGAAAGGCAACATTTCTTGCACTGCTGGGGTTTCTTAGCCTGTCAGGGAATTTTAAAAAGGAAAATTAAAAAGGATTTCAAGTTGGCTGAACCTCTAGAGTGTGGATCAGAGGAGAAATCTGGTGAATTAGAACAGTTATCCTTTGCAGATGGGAGCTGGAGGGTTTCGTGTCACCTCTGCCTATTTTCCAACCCTTCCTATTGGGATGAACTCTGACTGCAGTTTGGATCCCTGAAACTGTCCTTAATTTCCTCCTGTTTTCATGGCTTTCAGATATGTTTAAAGATCAGTCCTGCAAAATCATGTGTGAACAAGTAGCCTTATTGCAGGAAGCCTGCTGGTGTCTTGGTTTGTCGAGAGCAATCCCGGCAGGGACTTGCCACAGAACATCCAGATACTTCCAGACATGTTGCTAGAAAACACGCCAAAACAGAATGATGGTGTTTTAGCTGATTTTCCCTGATGTTACACGATTTCAACCCCACTAACCAAATGTGAGTAAGTGGTGCTGCTGCTAAGGGGACCCAGGAATTCACCAGGGTCCATCTCATCTATTCCTCCTTCTGCAATTTTTTTTTTCCACCAGCTGTGGTAAAATTCAGCTTGTTGCCGTACCTGGGTGGAGAAACGAAGCTATGCTCAAGTTGCACGTCTGGGTGTCAAAGGGAAACTTGAGGATGATCAAGCTGCACGTTAAGGTGACCTGGAAGGGCTGGGTGGCGTTGAAGCTGCCGTTGTGCATGACGGCCATGTAATCCAAGTTTGAGTTTTGTCCGTTCACTCTGGAGGAAACAAAGTTGGAGAGCAAGCGAGCTCCGAGATGCTGCAATGCTCCTCAGTCCCACAAAAGCTGGAGCTGTAAGCATCCGTTTGAGAGTTCCTTGCTGTCACCCAGCCATGGGATGTAGCAGTGAGGAGAGGAAACCTGGGGCTCGAAGAAGGGCTGGTGGGTGCCTCTGGGCTAAGGTTTGTAGTAGCTAACTCGAGGACAAGACAGTTGTTTTTTCCCCCTGCACCTCCTAAGCAAAGGCTACCTTCTCTCCCTTTGCTTCCCACCCTCATCCAGGGCAGGGGCTGTGCTGCAGAGCTGCCCCCCCTTCCTTCCTTCCCCGCTCCAGCCTAAGAGCTAGCGGCCGTGCCCACCCCTCTGTTAGACCCACGGCGGTCTGACCTCCGTCTGACAACAAACTGCCAAGGGTCATTTCATTCCGTGACACTGCTGATCTCTGCTGCTTCCTCAGCTTTGACTGCAGCCCAGATGGGACATCTCTGGAGATGTTAGCGTATTACAGAGCCACAAAGTGCTTTGTATAAAATGTGGTTGCTGTTAATATAAATTACGCAATTCTTGGTTACACATAGCTCATGGGAACCCGTATCACCAAATGAGTTTATCCCATTTCCTACAACGGTACCAATAGTTTGCGTCCGTTGTGTTTCTATTAAGCCAGTGACTAAAAAAGAGAAGGGAACCTACCGCTCTAAAATGAAGATGGAGGGAGACCAATATGTATCCGTGGGCAGAACGACTTTGGAAATGTTACAGAAATCCTGTGGATCCCAAGTTGCAAAAGTGTTTTTCCACTCCTGGGGGAAGAAGTTGCAGGAGAAAAGTGAGTGTCGAGCTGGGCAGCAGTCATCGTGCTGGGCATCACAGGAGAGAAATGCTCTTGAGGGACCTACCATGTTCAACACAAAGTAAAAAGTGACCGTCTGGAGCTTTTCCACCTGGAGAAACAAAAAGGAAGATATTTAGCTGATTTTTTTAGGTACATCCAATGCAGAGCCCAGAAGCTCTCCCCTGTTCTTGCCGTGGACAGCACAGGTTGCAGAAACTTGGCTCAGGAGGACAGCTCAAGGATCTTGGTCCTACAGCTGAAAAGAAGAGCAGGAGTGGATGATCCAACAGTTTGCAAAAAAAACCCCCAGATTATTGTTAACATTTACATGCCAGTGCCCTGCAACTGCATTGTTCAGTTCAGGCACCCTGCAGAGTTGTTCTTAGAGTCTGCTATAAAGCAGGCTGTTTGTCTGATTTTTTTCCTGGAAGTAGGTGGGAGAAAATACTCAAGATCTTCCAAAAATCCTTTCAAACAGCTGAAAGCTGAAGAAGTGGAAGGGGCTGATTCTCCCACCTTGGTGGCCCAGCCCTGCCTGGCAGAAGTCTCGGACCCCCAATCTAGCAATCACCCCGTTTTCTGTTACAAAGACTCAACAGGATTTTGGGGTCCTTACCACAGAGAGAATAGCCACCAGCATAAAATCCATCTTCACTTCCAAAGGCTCCTTCCAGTTTGTCTTGGGCAGTATGTGTGCGTGCACCTTGCTGTGAGAGGAAATGTTCAGGTACTCGACAACATCGTAGTAGGTGCAGACGTAGTTCGGAGCAGCCCCTGCTAGAAAAAAAAAAATCCACTGGGATCAGAAAAGGATGAGACAAGATCTCACCTGTGAGAGAGATGTACCAAAAGAGGAAGGGTGTGGAGTTGTGGGTATGAAAAACATCATTAACGCAAGTGAATCCCTTCGCACGGAGATGGGAACAGAATTCCTCAAAGCTTATCTGTTCCTCTTGGACTTACCTGTCCCAAGGGAAAAGGTGAGGATGGCTATAAAAGCTCGCTGCATCGTCTCCTGCTTCCAAATAAGGAGGCAAATGGCACCGTGTGTCTTATGAACAGTTGCAGGACACGTCATTTGTTATGTAGGAGTTGATTTGCTATTTATTAATGAGGGACGGGTATTTTGTAAACAGAAGCTAGACTTTTTATGTATTTATTTGCATTGGAAGGAAGAATGTGCTAATGGTTTGATGCACTCAGCTGGCTCTTGGGAGCAGCCTTTAGTTGTGGTAAAGGAAAAATAAGGTCATTAAAAAAAAATCCAACAATTTGAGGGAGAGGAAAAGAAAGGGCCCATCTCCACAAAGAAAAGGCGAGGAGCCAGAGCCACTCAGAAAGAAATCTTCTCTCATTTACAGGGCTGAGAGCCTGCTGCAACCCCACCGAAATGGAATGGGAATTAGTGCTTGTGCAGTTTGAGAGGTGCCAGGGAGGAGGAGGAGAGGGTGCCCTCCTTCGAGCCCCATCCTGCTCTGTAGCAGCCCAGGCTGCGGGGTGTTAGAGCATCTCCAAATTTCCCAAAGCACTCAGCCTTTCATGCACCCACTGATTTTCTGTTCCTGCCTCCTTGCTGATCTCCAGTGCTCTCCAGGTGCTTCTCCAGGTCCTCATGATTAAGATAGAAGACTCAGAGACTTTTTTTTTTTTTTACATCTCTGTCTTTTCCTCAGCTGCCCTCCTCTCCATCACTGCCTGTTTTTTCTGCTGTGGTTCCAGCAATACCTTCAGGTGCTCGGAGTGATGGCTCCCTTGCAGGGGAGCAGCTCCAGTTCAAGTGTGTTTGGGAAGTCCCATCCTGCTGGACTGAGATAGGAGGTGGGCAGCGTACGGGCCGTACAATGGGGTCTGAATCAGACATAATGGGCATGAGAACTGAGGGTGACCTCTGTGCTGGTGCTTGAGGGCTGTGTTTGCGCTGGTGGGTGACAGTGTCACTGGAGGTGGGACAACACACCTAGAGGTGACATGGCCTCCCGCAATCCCTTATGTCTGCCAGCAGCTGGTGGGGTGTGAGTAGGCTGGAGCTGAGAATCCGTCCTGCTGCTCTGCAAACTTTTAGTAACTGCAGTGTCCTGCTGCAGCAAGGTCCTTGGCTCTGCTCCACACCCTGTGCGACGTCCGTCCTGCAGCAGCTCACTGTGGGGGTCAGGAGGGAAGGAAGCCAGACCCGCGTGACGCTTGCAAGGCTGGGTGAGGCGATGGGAAGAGTTGGATGCTCCGCAAGAGCCCATACTGCACAGCATCTTGCTTCTGCCTCTTCCCAGACTGCAGGACTGAGGTCATGGAATCAGAATGGTTTGGGTGGGAAGGGATCTTAAAGATCATCTTGTTCCAACCCTCCTGCCGTGGGCAGGGACATCTTCCCCTGGACCAGGTCACTCAAAGCCCTGTCCAAGCTGGCCTTGAACAACTCCAGGGATGGAGCATCCACAGATTCTCTGGGCAACCTGTGCCAGTGCCTCACCACCCTCATCGTAAAGAATTTCTTCCTTATGTCTGATCTAAATCTACGCTCTTCCAGTTTAAAGCCGTTGCTCTTTGTCCTGTCACTACCCACCCTTGTCAAAACTCCCACTCCAGCTTTCCTGTAGCTCCTGTTAGGTACTGGAAGACCACTCTGAGGTCTCCCCAGAGCCTTCTCTTCTCCAGGCTGAACAGCCCCAGCTGTCTCAGCCTTTTCTCACAGGAGAGGTGCCCCAGCCCTCTGAGCATCTTCGTAGCCTCCTCTGAACCCGCTCCAACTGGTCCATGTCCTTCTGATGCTGGGGGCTCCAGAACTGGATGCGGTGCTCCAGGTGGGGTCTCGCCAGAGTGGAGCAGAGGGGCAGAATCCCCTCCCTCGCCCTGCTGCCCACGCTGCTGGGGATGCAGCCCGGGATGCCGTTGGCTTTCTGAGCTGCAAGTGCACGTTGCCGGCTCACGTCGAGCTTCTGGACCACCAGCACCCCGAGTCCTTCTCCTCAGGGCTGCTCGCCATCCCCGCCCGGTGTTTGTGTCCTGTGCTGTCCCCCGGCCCCAGCGCAGCAATCGCAGCCGCCGACCCCGCGCTTCGCGTCCCCGGTGCGACCCGGGTTGGGGGGGTGGCGGTGATGCTGGGGGTCGGCAGCATCGCCGGAGGGGAGTGCTGGGACCGCAGCGCGAGTGACCGCGTGGCCTAATGGATAAGGCACTGGCCTCCTAAGCCAGGGATTGTGGGTTCGAGTCCCATCTGGGGTGAGCGACACCTTTTACCACTGCCACCCCCGTTTCCGCTCTCTTTCTCCCCATTTTTGTGCCGTCAGCGCTGCCGGACCTCCTCCTCCTCTTCCTCGTCCTGCTGCTCGGTGGTCGCTGGGTTTGGCTGCTCGGTGGGAAGGTTCCCCATCGCTGGTAGCAGATGTCAATTACGGAGGTTGATGCGTTGGAAAAACCCAAAAGCACAAATGAAACAGCGCTGCTGAACGCGTGCGTCTGAGTGCAGACCCCGGAGACACAGCTTGCAGAGGGGCAGACCGAAGAGGGAGGCTGAGGTGGGCTGCGACGTGTGTTTTGGGGCAGTGAGATCCCCGTGGCAGCCCGGGCTTTGTCGGTGACTCCTGTACCCGGGCTGTGCTCGGTTCTCTACAGTTCTCTGCTCCTGACTCGTGGTCCCCATTTCAATCTCATGAAAACAGGCAAGCAACGAAGAGCAGCTACAAACTGCTCCAGGCTCCGGTGCAAAGGCGGATGCTTCGGCCAGCCGGTCACGCGGTTCCCTGTGCCAAGCACTCAAGTGAGGCTACCACTTGGGGAATGACAACCAGCTTTTGCCTTGGGGCCTGTGGATGAAAGGGTGATTTTTGGAGAGCTGTTAATGAAAGGATGGTTTCTGGAGAGGTGTTGGATGGTTTTTGGAGGGGAGACTGCGTGCATCACTGGCTCTGCCCCATCCGCCTGAAGCATGAGCGCCTTTCAAAGTGTCCCAGAAAGTGCAAAAGCAGAGCAGTTCAAGCAGGTTTTTCAGCCTCATCTGGGCAGAAATGGGTCTCTGTTGGATCAGGGAATTTCAGCTGTAGCTTTTACCCCTTCTGGGTGCTGTACCATCAGCTGCATCCAACCCCCAGCAAAATGCCAAGAGATGCTGCGGGATGACTACTTTGCCGGTCTCATGCAAACCTCTTCCCGGAGCAGGACAAGCTCTAATGGGAAGAAAGCTTTGCTCCTCTGCCAGAAACCGCATCTCCATGAGGGACCGGGTGTTGGGGTCACACAGTTTGGTTGTGCTGCCCTAGGACCAGAGTCCTCCACCTAAGTGCCTTTGGGATAATGCCCGCTCAGGTTTGTTGCATTAAAAAGCTGCTTGGAGGGTCTTTTCCTATGGAGTTAATGGATTTTAAAAGGCTGCTGCGGTCAGTGTGACATCACACTAGTAAAACCTAAAGTGAAGTTTCTTTCTGAGTAATTTTTCTGTTAGGTGCGGGAAGAAATTACTCTGCTGCCTGGAAAGCAACAAAAACTGATGAGGCACTGGGCGCAGGACCACCGGCAGCCCTGTGAAGCCGAGCTGCGGGTCCCTGCACTGCTCAGCAAACCCTCCCTGCTTTCGGAGCCGGGGAAGGGGGCTAAGGGGATGTCTCCAGGCCGGTAACACCTGGGACCAGTTGACTTCCACCTCTTTGGGTGATCAGCTTCAGGGCTGTAGCAAGAGCACATTTTTTTTCATCCTTCTTGCAAGTGTGGATTGCATCAGGTGGCTTTTGGGGGTGTTTGATCTCTTGGCCTCCTTCGGGCAGCGTTTTCTTTGCATCTCCTGGAGACGCTGTGCCTGCAGTCCCTGGGATGTCCTGGTGGCAGCATCCTGAGGGGTCTGGCCTGGTTCGCTGCCTGGTCTGAGGGATTTCCAGCAATGGCCTCGCTTGAGTGGCCCCAGGTTTTGTTCCTGCTGTTTCTCTCCTCTCCCGTCTCTGGAGCTCTGTGTCGCAGGACAGTGGAAGGCTGAAGCTGTGCTCCTCCTCGTGAGCGGGAGCTGCTTTGCAAGGGCCAGGGTGCGGAGAGGGAAGAAAACAGCCCCGAAGGGGAAATGCCGCAGTGACAGGCTTTCTGCGCGCTGCAAACCCCTCTGTGTGGGATGGGGGGCTCAAACCCTTGGTCCCCGCTCCCCAGTCAGGCACTGGACCCTCAGAAGAAGTTAAAATCCCTCCGTGCCCCGTGGCAGGCTTTGGGAAACTCTTTTTTAGATTAGCTGAGAAATGCAGGTTTTGGGGAGAAGCCGAGCTGCGCTGGGAGGATAATGCAGGAGGGGTTATTAGTAATGAGCAGGAGCTTAATGAGGCCCGCAATGTTTCTCCTCACGTCACACTGTTACGCTGCAGTGGCACTACGTTAACAGCAGGTGCCCATCACCGCCGGCTCATTGACGCCGTGACTGTCACACTGAATGTGTCACGGGAAAGGACGAGCTGTGTCCAGGGCTCTGGCTGTCCCAGTCCTTCTTCCTTCCCCAGTAACGCCCGGCCAGGCAGTCAAACACTCCTTCCCTCCGGCTTAAGGCTCACACAGCCCTCAGCTGGACATGCAGGTCTCGGCTTTGCCTTTGGTGACCCCAGCTGCTCTGTGTTGGGGGTTTCTCCTGGATGGGGTCTGCTCTTTGCGTTTCGGATTGCATTTGTGTTCTGAGTTGCTGCCATCCTCAGCGGCAGAGAAGCTGGTGGCGGGAGGGCAATGTTGCTGCTCCAGCCCGCGGGATTCCCACACGGCACAGCCTCCATCAGCACATATGGGGTAAACTGGGGCTGGGGGGGTCTACGGTGACACGGGGTCTACGATGACACTGGCACATGGGGCCCCATGGGAGAAGGGACCCCCCCACCTGCTCACCCCCATCGCCAGCGCTGGGCTGGGAGGAACAGCCCCGACCCCAGGAGGAGCGGGAGTGTGGGCAATGTATGGGGGCGGGGGGGGTCCCACGGGGTGCCACTGTCCCCAAAGCAAAGATATGGGGGACCACGTGGCCTAATGGATAAGGCGTCTGACTTCGGATCAGAAGATTGAGGGTTCGAGTCCCTTCGTGGTTGTTTTAAAGCCCCGTTTAATTTCCCCGTGCCGCTGGCGATCGATGCCCCGTGGGGTGGGAGCATCCTCGGGGCAAAGCTGGAGGGAAGGTGCCCGTCCTATGGGGACAGCTTTAGGCGGGGACCACCCCCTCCAAATCCCCCTCAATCTCTTATTGGGCGAGGGGGGTCTGTGCCCCCGGGGCTCTGCCCCACGGCGGGGCCAGGGTCCCCTGTGCTGGGGGTCGGGGAGAACCGGAGCCCCGCCCCAGGGACTCAGCCCCAGGTGGAGCCGGTTCCCGGGATAAAGGGGAAGGGGGGAACCAGGGCGGGGCTTTCAGCGCTGCGGGAGCGTCCGGTGAGTGCGGGTGTCAGGTGGGTTGGGGGGGTCCTGTAAGGAGTCGGGTTGGGAGGAAAAAAAAAAAAAAAGCGGCTATTACCCCAGGTGGGACTCGAACCCACAATCCCTGGCTTAGGAGGCCAGTGCCTTGTCCATTAGGCCACTGGGGCCGCGCAAGAGTCACCCCTCCCTCTTCTGCCACGCGCACC
>WHYT01012712.1:0-17770 GCA_009806455.1 Tetrax tetrax | reverse complement strand
GTGGGGGGTCTGTGGGTGCCAAGGCAGTCCCTGCTGTGGGCCGTGGCGGCATGGCTGGGGACGAGGACACTGGGGTGAGGTGGCTGTGTGCTGCCCCAGCATGACCCGTGGTGGGGCACAGTGTGGGGTGTGGGAGGCCCCGGGGTGGGTACCAGGGGCTGGTTTGGGTGGGCCGTTGCCTCACTGTGCAGGCAGCAGTGGGGGGTGGTCCCGCCTGCACCCCGCACCTTCACAAGCTGAGCAGTGATGGATGGGCGTGAAGATACGTCTAGCATTTTTTATGTGCTGTCTAGTTTTTGCACCTGAAATGCTTCAGCTTTCAGATTTTTATCTGCTCAAGAATGCTAAAAAGCTATATAGACATGTGTATATAATTATTTTTCAGTGCTGTTAGAGCAGCACATATGTGTTTCCAGGTCTGTAAGAGGTGCCGAGGTGGAAGGGGGACGCGAGGGAGTGAAGAAGTTGTGGAAGTCCTTCAGCTCTGACTCCTGTTGAGCTGTCAGGTTGGCTTGACAAGAAGGGTGTGCGTTCGAGAGGGGCAGGGATTGCCTCTTCTGGCAGCAGGAAGGTGCGCAGGCAGGGATGGGGCTGTCATTAGCGCTGGTGTTTTGACAGGAGCTGACGATCTTTTGTTTAAAACTGTGGGTGTAATGAAAATTGGTGTTTTGAAGCTCATAGGAAGACGGTGTGTGATTGGTGATCTGAGTTGGGTCCTGTCTAGATAATCAGCACAAAATCAGGAAACTCAATCCTTGAGAGAGCATTGATGGTCAGTCTGCCCTGACTGAGGCTGAGCAGCGCTCGGGGGGCGAGGAGGGCTCCACGCTTTGTTTTAATTCAATCTCTGTGTCCTGGGGTTCTTCTGCTCTGCTTCTCCTGTCCAAACTCGGCTGAACAGTGAATGCTTTAAGGAAAAAACCAAGAACTGTCAGAGACAAGTCATGCCATCTGGTGACCTTAATTTCTAACAGGGAACAGGTAAACTTTAGTGATTTGTAGCCAGAGGGCAGGATAAAATCTCCAAAGCGGGATGACTCATTTTGCCAACTGTTGTCAAACATGTCCGCGTTGTTTTTGTGCTGGTGACACGTGCCAAGGACAGTGTCATCGTGAGGGGCACAGAGGGGCTGAGAAAGGAGCTTGGAGGGCAGGCAGTTGAAGCCAGACCTGTCTAAAAGGGCGCTTCTCTGGTTTTGCTTCATTCCCATACTGCCTTACCTGATGCAAACATCCAAAGGGCCTTAGTAAAAAGCAGGATGATCTCTGTTTGAGGGGTTGGAAACAGCTCTCCCTGGCAGGCAGGGCTTGGGATGACCCAAGCAGAACTAAGCTTTTGATATTTAAGCTGGAGAATGAACTGCCTCGGTACTGGTGCTGGCTTAGAAAGGCATTGATGACGGTGGCCACCGGTGAGGAAGAGTTGTAAGCAGCCATCCCTGAAATGTGATGCAGAAGCTGCTGTGTCCGAGGAGCTGGGCACTCCTTGTGTGAGTGAGGGAGCAAGCCGTTAAAGTAGGAGCAAGTTGGGACTTCGAGGGACCTTCCAGAAGGTCTCAGCTCCTGTAAGAGAGGCAAGACTGATGAATCAGAAAACCTGAGTTTGAGCTCCGTAAAACCCTTGAGGCTGTGCTTCAGGTGCCCACCCCTATTTGTAACGATGGGTGCTTTTCTGAAGGGTTATTCACACTGCTGCTAAAGTAAGAAGTCAGACTAGATCTGTCGCCAGGCTAGAAATGCACGTGTCTAAATGTCATTTTTCAAATTTAGCATAAAACTGGATCCATGACAAACTGTGCTCTTATTGGTCTTAGTGGTGTGAGCTGAATAGGGTCATTGGCTTTGCCAAATTCTGAAATTAATCCTTATTATGTTGTGTTTTTTCTCATCCATTTTAATTGCATGCAGTATTTTTCTTTCTGTCTTGAATCATGGGGATGTGCTATTAAATAGCTGCTGCTCTCTGTTAGGCCAGTTTCTGTGGTGAGCAGGGTGGTTATTTAATACTCTTTTTCTCACTGAAGTTGTGTCGTTTTCCTTGGTGTTTTCAAATCAGTTTGAAAAGTTTAGATAGAAGGTGGGATAAAGGGCCAGAAGATGCTTATTTTTTTCCTCCTTTGGCCGCTGAAAGCCTCTCTTAAAAAAAAAAAATCAAGTGACTTTGACTCACACAGTCACCGGGACGTATATATATGGCCACTAATATTTTTGGATGCAGAAAAAAATGCCCTCAGCACTTTGCTGAACAAACTGCTGATATACAGCAGCTGTTCCTTTGTTAAGCCAAACACTAATATTGTGTCACTTCCATCAGTCATTTTTGGATGTGTAGTTTTTCAAGAAAGACCAAAACATAAAGAGCATTTGAATTGCAAGCTTAGAAATTGTGTGGTTTTACAGAGACTTCATTGCTGACAAAAGAGGGGGTTTTATCGTGTGGCAAATGTTCATAGTCCAAGTGCATAAAATGTATGTTATATAAATAATACAGCAGTATAGTTCGGCGTATTCTCTCCGCTTTTTTTTTTTTTCAGGCAAAGGAGCCTGAAGTATTTTCTTGACCCAAATTGTACATGAAAATCAAAGAAATAACTCTTCTGCTGTTTTTAAAAGTAAAGAGCTGTAAAGAAAGTATCAGCTTTGAGAACACTGGTGTTTCTTTTTATTTGAAAAGAGAATAAAGCATTTGAAAATCTATTTAATCTGCTGTATTTAACTGTGATGCTGATTCACACAGGCTTGTTTAAAAAGCAAAGTGGAGGTGATCCTCTTCCCACACCTCTGCAGCAAGCAGATGACTGCAAGAGTAAACGTTGGCTGACTTAAACCAACGTCGCTTCAGATATCCCCTGCTACAAATGTTGAAGTAATAGGGTGGTGAATGCTCCGAGAAAATCAACAACCCCTTTTGTTGCTGTTGTTGTTCGCTTTTATTTATTTTATTTTATTAGACAACTGCTTTCCATTATAAATAAATAAGGCATGAAGGTTCTCCATACTGTTACAGAGCTGGTAGCCACGGTCGTGCGTATGGCTCCTCATGTTTCTCGAGTGTGGGGCCGCAGGGCACCTGAAAATGCAGAGCCTGGAAGAGCAGAGCGGTTGGTGGCGGGTGGTTTGAGGAGGAGACCTCCAGAGCGGGTACGGTTTGGGCATCGCGCTCCTGCCAACTTACCTCCGTGGTACTCAGCTGAACGAAAGAGGGTGTTTTGGGGGGGGTATTTTTGCCTTAATTCCATGGTAAGTGAAAGAAAGGTAGCTCCTTGTCGTGTCAAGGTCCTAGACTTGGAGGATAATTACATTTTAACAGTCTTCTCCCTCCAAAGCCAGCTTCTCATTTATTTATCTCAATATTGCAAAAATCCCAACTGTTTCCCCCAGATTTTAGGATTTAAGCTGGTGAAAGCAGAATCCAAATTTGGCCTGAGGTTTGTCTCCAGGCAGGTACAGAATAGGTAGCTTACACTGAACGGCTCGCTTCTCGTGGCTCGATGCTCGGGGTGTTGGCTAAGCTGTAATGAAATGCTGCTTCTCTGCCTAAAACGCACGTCTGACCATACAAGGTCAACATCTAGTTCATGAAAAAATGGAAACTGGTGATTCCTGAGACTGCAGTGGCCTTTTGGCTGTGTGTTTGCATGTCTGTGGAAGCAAAAGTGAGGAGATTTCAGTGCTGGAAAGTGAACTGGAACATGAGGGGTGACAACCTTTGGAGACAGTATCTAAGCCAAGGAAGATTATTTTCAGCAGAAAACTGAACTCTGTCCTCTTGGCTGGGGAGATGTTCAGAGCAAAAGCGTGGGGCCATGTGTAATCGGCGCTGCTGCCAGGGCCAGAGCTCCTGACGCCATACGAGCGCAATGCTTTGTCCTTCTGCTTGCATGCAAGTCCCTGGTAGTCGGTTTTGCAAGCCCATGCAAGCTGCATTTGAGGAGTTTGCTACCATGGGGTGATGACAACCTCTTGAAGACCACAGCACAGAGGGCTGGTACCCAGCCCCCGAGATGAAAGCATGTCTCTGGTACTGTCATAGCACTTCTTGTCTGGCTTACGGGAAAGCCCTGGTCATCAAGTTCCTACCAGGCACAGTGCTTCACCTAGGGCAGATGTAAAGTGAGGAAATCCCGTATGCCTGCAAAGTCTGGAGAGCACGGACTGAAATACTGAGTGACGCTGATGAAGACGGAACGATCAGTTTTGTGTTTCTCTTCAAGTTTTTCCAGTTGCAATGAGCTTGCATTGTAAATAGGCGAAAAACCTGACTGATAAGAGAATGGCTTAAGTAGCAAGAACATACTGCCCTTGGGGAAGGGGAAGGTATAGACGGAAGCCTCTTGGGTACAAGTGTCAGTTCTTAGCCATAAAACCGAAGTGGAGGCTTGGGCTGGTGTGCTGGAGCAGCCCCTGAAGTTCTGATGGCTTTTTGTTTTACTTTGAGACACCGCGCTCCAGCCGTGGCAGGATGCCGGAGGACATCCAGGCTTTTGCTTGCAGGTAATTGGGCGGTAAGACAAGCTGAGAAGGAGGTGATCGGTTTTCCTTTTTTTGTGGTGTGGCTTACATTGCTGTTGTGATATCTGGCGGCGGCAGCAACTCATGCAGAGATCCGTCATAGCGTTTCTGAAATCCTCTAACTACAATGTACAATTGTCCCAACAAGTTGCCCAGAGCCCAGGCTTTACAGAGTTGAGTCTCCGTAACGTTTTCTTGCTTGTAGATCTCTCGAACCTTAAAAGCAGTGGGGCCACGTGGCATTTCCTGGGGGCTGAAGAGAAGACTTGGCTGTTGCGATTGCACGTGGGAGTTTGCAGAGAGGCAGGGCTCATTTGCTGCTCTTGTTTTTCACCTTTGTGGCGTTGATGTCTGCTTTTGTTTTCTGGATGCGGGAGAAGATCTCCTTAAAAAGAGCCTTGTACTCGGGCTGGCTCTGCTCCAGCCGCTTGTCCACCGCCTCCACGTGTTTGCTGATGGTCTTCTCCATGGTTTTCCGTTCCTCCAACTCATGTCCCTCTCCCCGAAAGTCCCTGAAGGAGCTGTCGCGAGAGATGGGCCGGGACGTTTGGACGCCTGTGTGGCGCACGCTGTCCTTGTGCTGCCGGCATTTGCTCAGGAGCTCTTCGTACTTCTCCAGCAAGGCGTGATACTGCTCGTCCACTTCCCTCAGGATGGACATGCCCCGTTTGCGCACGTTGTTAGCGTGCAGTGTGTAATTGCCCTCGTGCCGGCTCACGGCATCCTTGGTGACGATGGCATTGAGGGCGGTGTCACTGCAGCTTTTCCGGACAGGGTGGTTTGGGGAAGGCGTCATTGATGGTCCGTGACTTTTCCCTCCCTCCTCCTCAGAGAGGTCGATGTAGTCTGCTTCTGGGGTGTTATTCAGTGGCTCAAGCAGGGCCTCAGATAAATTGTCTTCTCTGCTGAGCAGATACTTCTTCACTTGTTTCATCTGTTGTAGCTCCAGGAGCTCTGCTTCCAGTTCCTTGATGCGCAGTTTGCAGTTCTCCATCTCGCACACCCGCTGCTCGAGGTCCGAGTACTCCTGGATAACAGAGGTGTACTCTCGCTCCACCCTCTCCTTCCGCTGCTTCTCTTGGTTGACTTGGGACCTCAGGGAGTTCACCATGGCTTGGAGACGCTCGTTCTCCCTCTCCAGTGGCTTCTGGTTGAACTCTGTGGAAGAGCTGTGGATGTGGAATGCGTCCTCGTACCTGAAAGAGAAGAAGGACCCTTGAGAGAGTCTGACCAAGTCACAGTCACGTACGTCCACTGATGCCCAGAGGGGAGGTAAGCGAGTCAGTATCTGAGCTCGTGGAGTGAGATACGCCTCCTCTCGTGCACCAGGAGACGACAAGGTGTGGCTGGGGCTCTTCTGGACACAGAAAGCAGTCTCTGTCCCAGAGAACCTGCAGTCTCACTTGATAGCAGTGATGGAAGACAGGAGGGAAATGAAACCCTAAAAGGTAAAAGACACATCTGGTTAACGGACAAACCACCAGTGTTGCCGTGAGGCAAGGATGAGTGTTCAAGAGCTACCAGTCTGAGCTGAAAGTAGAAAGCTTTGAGTTTTTCCGGCTGGAGTTCATCAGCTACTCGCCGCATCTGCCAAAAACCCCAGACCTCACCCAGCTGAAAACCAGAAGTGCAGGCTCTGCTCTCCTGTGTCTAGGAGATGTTCCAGAGAGAGTGGGAGAAGATTTATGTGGCAAGGGAGGCATACAGGGACTTTTGACAGAGTTGCCACTTCTTCCTTGCCTGGGAGGTGATAATACACACATTCTATACACAATATATGTATTTATACACAATATATGTATTTATACACAATACACAGACCCTTCCCTCCTGATGCTATCAGGAAATCAGATTTTCCTTCTCCTCCATGGAGTGTCCATGGCATCCTAGCTGGTTAGAACAGATTGGAAAAAAAAAAACAAAAAACACAAGTACGGTGGCTTCCCCTGGGAGGCATGGGTGGTGACGGGGGGTATTGAACAGATTTCTGAGTTACTGAAGGGCAGCCCGACCTTCAGAGCCAACTGCAGGGCTGCAAGCTGAACTGAGGTCCCCAGGCACTGGGGAGAGTGGGATGGGGGTCTGGGGGTAAAGAACCACAGAGACATCGAGTGGATTTTGCTAGGGGTTAGGTTGTGCCCTCATAACATCCCGTTGCTGCTACAGTAAAAGTGTTTTCTGTTCCTATGTTCTGGCAGGGGATGCTTTCAGTAACAAAGTTTATCGATCACGTATCTATTTAAAGAAGCCTCTGTTATGGACAAAGCTGAGCAAGAAATGCCCTCACGAGGTCACTGAATTAATGCTGGCGGCTGCGTTTTAAGGAGGAATAGTGCTGAAGGTGTCCGTGCGGCCTTTGGCAGCACGCGGCGTATCTTGCTGTGCGACCGGTGCTCTTGCAGGGCACAGGGAAAAACGCACCCTCTCAGCTGGTTTCAGTGAGCCAGAGATGCTGGTCCTGTGCTGGGGAGCAGCTGCCAAGGGAAAAGGGGCTGGGCTGGTTTAGGAAGGGAAAATGTGTGGGCAGCTCAAGGTAATGGTCCTCTTCGCATGACGTGTTACTGGGTGGGCTGTACTGGGAGAGGCTGGTTTGAGCCATCCAGAGCTCGAGCAGTGCGTCCTGTCTGGGCGTGTTCCCGCACAGCTCCCTGCCAACGCGCCGGGAGAGCCCCAGCCCCTCCAGGCACCGCCTGTCCCCTGCAGCCCGGCCCATGCCATGGCCTGAGGCATCCGGATCCTCCTGGGGAGCCGTTCCTGCCCTCTGAAATAGAGCTTGTGCCTCCCCATTCGAGCCTCACGAAGGCTCTGCTTTGCCAATGCCACCAAAGCAGGTCCTCCCTTCACCTCCAGCGTTGAGTTTCAGGCTCTGATGCAGAACGTAGACCTCTACAGGGGTGCAGGTGGGATTTTGTGCACCCCAAGAGGGGCTACCCCATCACACCCCCTGTTCCCGGGCAGGGGAGAGGGTTGGAGGGGTACGAGGCTCCGTACCTGGGGCTGGAGCACAGCTCCTTAAGGCAGGGGAAGGTGTGGATGGTTCGGCGCCGCTCCCTCTTCTCCCGGCGAATGCGGAGCTGCTCCAGGCTCCGCATTTCCTCCACCTGCTTCTGCAGCTCCTCCACCTGGTTCTGCAGCCCCTCGATCGTCTCCGTCAAGCTGCGGAGAGAGGAGGGAGCACGGATGAGGAGTCAGGCACTACAGATCCTTGAAAGATGGGGTTTTTCCCTACAGAGAACGCCAGTCTACGGAAGGCGTTTCCAGTTTGTGCCCAGGAGCGTGGCAGCGCGTGCTTTTCATGGCAGTGGGTGGGCTGCCTCTGCGCAGTCAATCTTGGATGGGGGTGTCTGGAGAAAAGGGTGGGGGATTGAAGCAGCGACAAGGGATTGCACTAATTTGAGACCCTCTGTCCTCACATCAGCTGGCTAAAACCGTCACCTCTGGGACATAAGCCCTCAGCCGGAGCATCTCTGCCCTAAGAGCAAGCAGGTGAGCTCCTTACTTTCTTCCTTTTGTTTATCTTGGGGAGATAAACACAGGGAGAGCGGGCAGGGCTTTAGTTTTGTCCTGGCTGTGAATGCAGCTTGTAAAACTCTGCGCAAAAGGTGCTGCATTGCAAGGACATGGCTTAGGCTGTTGTTTCCAGGGATGACCTTGACCATGGGCTTGTTTTAGGAAAGAAATACTGTTGATAAACTGGCGTTTCAGCATGGGCTAGCCAGGGTTTCATTAGATGCTGGATCTGTGCCTGGTGTTTCTGCTGGGCTGTGTGCTGGGGACCTCCCTGATGCGATTATCTGCCTTTTCTTCAAGGAAACGCATCTGAGGAGAGGCTGCCCTGCCCCTCTCCTGGCAGCGTCAGGCACCGCTTTATCCAGCCCTGTTCCCAGCGGTGTCTGTGCTGTGGCAGACCCCTGCCAGCCAGCATCGGTGCAATGAGCTTGTGCCGTAAATAGCTGTAAGAGAATGGCTTAAGAACGGCGGCAGTGGGAGGAGGGGAGGCCGTACCACTGTATCTTCTGTTGGGATGTCTTGCTTTCCAGCACGAGCTTCTGGTTAGCCAGCTCCAGGTCCCGTGCCGTCAGGTCCAGCTGCTCATAGACTTTCGCATGCTGTTCGTTCATCTGCCGCAGCATCTCTAGTTGCTTGGTCAGGTACTGCAAGAAAAAGCGAAACGGAAACACTCCACATCCAAAATCCGGGTTGTTTCACAGGCAGAAATTCTACAGCCTTTGCTTCCTCTGATAATGTGTTTTGTGGCTGATTTACACATTGAAGCCTCTTCCACAGTTGAAAGACTCACATCCCCTGCCCACTGTAAGTAGTTTTGTGTCTAAAACACAATTGACCTTCCCCTGCCCCCTGTGAAGGGCAGTAACCTCAATCTCTCTCTATTCAGCTGCTTTTTTATTCCCAGTACCCAAAGAAAGTTGATATCCCTGGGACCATCCTTCACCAGAGTTGACTGAAATGGGCCAGTTGGTTGCTGGATCGTCTGACAGATCGATTGCAGAAGCTGCCTTTCCTTGGGAATTCAGCCTAAAACTCAGAGTCTGTGAAACGTGAGGAGACCTGCAGTTTCTGTGTGTTTGCAGACCCTTTTCTGGGCATCTGACATTGCAAGATTTTATCCTGAGAGCACTGAGCAAGGGGCATCGACCCAGGTGCTCACTCTCAGCTGGGACCAGATCCCAAATCTTACGGCGGACGTGCTTCTGAAGGGCTGCTGTGGGGGATGGCTAAATCCATCCACCAGTTTCCTCGGACATCAGCTGTCAGATCCCTGCAGCCATCGTGCGCTGCTCTGGTGAACTCACAGCCCTCCTCTCTCCTGCATCCTTTTAAATTGGGGGCAGTTCCATCTTTTTTTAATTCACAGATCCCTAGAAGTTTGCCAGTGGATGAAAATCCTCCTGGCACAGCAGGTTTAAGTTCTTTGGCTCTTAGAAATATTGCCCTGACCCCAAAGGATGCTTGAAATAGTGATTTAGATTGCAGCTCTTGGAGAAAGAGCTATTTTATGCCTCTAACAAAGGGGGCTGTGTTACCAGGGTGTCGAGGGGCCAGCTGGGAACAAACGCGATTATGAATAACTGGAATCGAGGGAAAGCTGCAGCAGAGCAAAGAGAAATGAGTGTGAAGGCTGGTGGATGGGCAGGGAAAGGCCAAACGTGACCCAGATGCAACCTGGTGCCAAAATCTGGCGTGCACATCTGGGCTGGGGGTGGGCATGTGAGAAGAGGGAAAATACCAGTTAGAGGGGGAAAGGGACCCTCTCCAGGGCTGAGATGGGCTTGACCAGACCATAATCCATCCCACTTCAGGCACATACAGAAGATATATTAACTCCCATGCTCCCTTTCTACCAGCATCTGAGCTGTTGGCACTGGTGGAAGCCCCTCTTCCCCACCATCGCCCTTAGGTGACAGCAGCGGCTGAGCAGCTCCGGTCCCCACCCCGGCCCAACTGCGTCCCTACCTCAATTTCCTGCACTTGCTCCTCGTTGGTGGCGTACATCTGCTGCAGGGAGTCCTCCAGCTCTTTGTTGCGCTCCAGCAGCGTCTTCCCCAGCTCCGCTGCCAAATGCAAGTCTGAAAAGCAGACGGGACAAAGCTGCTGCAGCTCCTGCGGCTCCGAGGCGGGGGACACAGCGGGGTCCCCAAACGCCACCGCGCCGAACACAGCAGCGTGTTTTGCACGGCGCTGGTTTTATTGGCAAGTTTTGACATGGATGCACGCTTATGGGACATAGAGGATATGGCCTCTTTTGTCTTGGTGTGCTGCAGGAGCAAGGGGAGACCGAGCTCGCGACATCTGCAGCTCCTCCATGCCACGAGGAGTGGGTGCCCGGCTGGCTGTGTAACCCTTCTGCGCGGCACTGCTCGCTGCGTAGCCAGGATCAGGCCCATGGAGCTTGGCTGTGGCAGGTGCTCAGCACCTCCATCTCCTGTCACCGAGATGTGTAGGGTTGAAAGGGGCTCAGCATCCATGAGAATGAGAGCCAGGGTTGGTAAAGCCCCCGGGGGGGGGCCTTGGGGATGCTCTGTAAATTATATTATTATCTCTAATGAAGGGAGCGCCTTGCCTTTCCCCGTCAGCCTCCATCCATCACCCGCTAATAGACTGACGTGAGTAATAAAACCACGCGTGGCCCGAGGGGGCTGGAGGCACCTCCTGCACCCGCCGCCCGGGCAGCGCTGCGTCGGCTGGGACCGCAGCTCTTTCCTTGGGGCAGCTGCGGGGTGAGGACAAACTGCTTTGTGTTCACCCTCTGCCACCTCTAAACGCCCTTAGGAAGCTGCTGAAATAGTTTGACTCTAGGAGAAGTGCAGGGAAAAATAGATGTTGACAGTGGAATCGGCTTAAAATACTGCGTACTGGGTTGGCTGCCTCCCGGCTAAAGGAGAAGCCCCAGGACCCCGTGAGTCCTGTATGGAGCACCCCAGGTGATGATGTTTGTGGGCCTGGGATGGCACAGCTGGCTCTGATAGCATCCCTTGGCTTTCACAGAAATCGGTTGTCTTCTTAAAGCCTGACCTCCTGTGAGGGTGTGCATTCCTGTTTTCCTTGGTGCTTTTACAGTTGAGTTTCTAGCTCTTATGGTGGCAGACTGAAAATCTGACCTTAAGCCTTCAAAAAGGTAAGGAAACAGGTTCTGATGTGTGCTATTGCTCTTTCTCTCTCTGGCATGGTTATCGTGCAGTTTTAGGTAATTAAGGAGCAGCAATCCTGCAGCGTGTGAGGGCACCTGGGTCTCCTGCCCTGGCATTTTCTCAGCCCATGGGAATGCTCCTCTCTAGTCTGCAGATAACTTGTTTTGCAAAAGCTCTACCAGGGCTGAGAGCAGCTATAATTTCTTCCAGTGGTTAATTTGGTCACGTGGTTGATTGGGAAAGAGGGATACTTGGTCATGAGGACAAGAAGAAGGGGTGCCTCGGATATATCCTGAGCGTGGGAAAATTGCTGATCTCTCCCACTTCAGATGTCACAGCGCAAGGCGAGGCTCACGCTGGCCTCAGACCTGAGCGCTCGCTGGGAGGAGCGTGGTCAGCGCCTGGGATGGGGCTTTCCTGATGGATAATGCTGCACGATGGGAAGTGCTGATGTGCTATTAATTTGGGGGATGGCTGTGTTTCTTTCCGCATGGCTCCAGCGGTGTGGGAAGGCTGGCTCCCCAGATGTGGTCTGGCCATCAGCTGCTCCGTGTGTCCCCGAATCTCCCCTTTACCTGGGAATGTGCTCTCCAACTGTGCCCTGCCTTGCAGGGTGTTATTCTGGGCTGTGACCTGTTTAATTATAATCCTCATCACTGCACAGTGACCTGGTCTGAGGGCTGCAATCCCAGCTATCAGTGCAATCAAGATATTGGCACATTTCCCCATGGACAGACCTCCTCCATCTATATATATATATAATTTTTATTTTTTTTTTTTTTCCCAAGCACCAAATTTCCCCAGTTTCCAAAGTGCCACTGGGAGACCAAGTGTTCGCTGCACCAGCTGGGGATGGGGGAACAGGCAGATGCCAGCAGGGATGGAGGATAATTTGTGCCTTTAAGCTGCTTGGGGCTGTATTTAATGGCACCACCACCTCGCCGGAGCCGCTTCTCCTTGCTGGAGACCAGCACCTTGCAAACCGCATCCCTTGCGGCAAGCAGGGCCCAGGAGCAGAGGCGTGTAGCGGGAGGGCTCCAGGTAATGAGTCAAATGTGTCCCCGTCCCCACGGATTACACCAGTGCTCTCCCAACATATGGCATCCAATTTAATCAGCTGGGGTTGAGTTAAGTGGATTAGGCAGCGCAGGATCCTGCATTGTAATTTAAAGGGCTCTGTCAGCAATAATGCAATGGGGGAAACGGGCAGCGAGGAAGAGGAACGAACAGGGCTGAGCTCTGAGGAGGAAATTGATTCTTCCTTTCCATTTTGAGCGTAAGGGCCTGGGAGACTCCAGGCTTGACAGACACAAGGGAGTTGGTTCTTTTAGTGTCTTTTAACCGCCTCAGCTGCCGCCACACACGCGCGCTTCCCCTCTGTCTGCAGCCGGCCGAAGCATCCTCCATAATCCTGTCTCGTCTGTGCCCCTCGTGCCTCAGCCTCTTCCCCACCTGTTGGGCTCCCCCGGCTGTGGGACCACGGGGAAGGAGGGGATGCTGCATGGAAGAGCTGTAACGTCATCTTTAGACCAGATCCCTCTAGATCTTCACACTAATTGTGGCTCTGCACAGGCTTGGGGAGCACGCAGCTCCTCTCCTTTGAGACCCTGGAAACCTGAATGTGAATTTTTCAGTTTCGGGGCGGGGGGGAAGAACTGTTTAGGAAATTGGGGATTCTCTCTGCATAGTGCTGTGGTTTCCCTACAATATTTTTCACTCCTCTTTGCTTCTCCACTGTCAGGCCAGCCAGCCAGTGCTGTACGACTTGCCCTAATTTAGCAGATATGCTGATGCCTCCCTTCCCCCTCCCCTCTCAGCGCAGAAGGAGAAATGAAGCGGTGGGCAGCGGCCGTGCTGCGTGTCCGCTCGATGCGCCCGATCCCTCCGCAGCCGTGAAACGGCCAACATTCAACTTAAAAACTGGGGGGGGTCCAGTGGTGCCCAAATCCTGTTTGAGAGAGGATCATGGATGCAAACTCTCCCGGCCAGCACCGGCTCGGTGCCTTCTGGCTCTCGGCACCGCAAGCGCTGACGTGACCCTGCTAACGAACGCCAGCCAAGGAGACACCCTGCGTCCCCAAACAAAGGGCTGCGCCTACAGACCAAAGCGGAGGGAGGGACGGAGGCTGCGTTTCCCTGCCAGCTTCCGCGGGAAAGGCGCCTGAGCGAGGAGGGAGGGGAAGAGTAGAGAGCCCATATGGTGGGAAGGGAGCGGGAGCTGAGTCCAGGCAGCGCTCGGTACAGGGGAGCATGGCTGGGCAGGACATCAAGGGGGCAGCCGTCCTGGAGCCGCAGAGACCATCACCAGCCCCGTGACAATTCTGCTAGCTCTGTGTCAGTGGGGAAACCTGAAAAAAAAAAAATCCTAATCCAAAGGGTGTAGCAGGTTGTCTTTGACTGAAAGAGGCTGAGGAGCAGACTGCCGGCTGTTCCCCCGCTGCAGCATCCCGTGGCACTGCTGGCTCAGGCAGACGTGCTGCACGGGGCGGCTGCGGAGCTGAGCGCTCGCCAGCCACCCCTGCCCTCGCAGCAGCTTGCGATGAGGTGCAAAGGGCTTGGAGCCATTTCTGCCTTCCCGGTGCTGGTCTGTTTGGGTAGAACAGTCTCTGCCACAGCTCACTCTATGAAGGTTGGTTTTTTTTTGTTGTTTTTTTTTTTTTCCTTCCCTCAGCATCTCCTGGTTGTGGCTTTGGGGAACGTAAGCTTGGTGCCGGGCAGGGGAGGTTTTGGCTGCTCTCAGCATGACGGTGATCTGGTAGCCGTTCGGATACGGCTTGTACATACGGCTTTCTGGAGGAAGCCAAAATCTAGAGCAGCTTCTTTGGGCTTTCCCCCGTTGTCTCTCTTGTATCAAGGGATTTGTGTGCTTAGGCTGTGAAAGACCGTTCCTGCTGCTCCAAGCTCAGGTGAGGGGTGCTGTGCTCCTCATCTTTAAACAACCCCACCCCCTCCCCATCCCCGAGAGATGGGACGGCTTGTGGAGGGGTGATAGAGGTTCTTCGGCTTATGGTGCCAAAAAGCAAGGGTTATGGCGTGTGTCTTTCCAGGTCCTTTTCAGCTGAGCATCCATGAAGGAATTACTTGTAGCCGGTTCCTAAATGTGGGGCTGCGGAAAGGGCTGCTCCCCTCCTGCTGCTGCTAAACTGGAAGAGCAGCCAGCAGAGCTCTGGTGTGGAGGTCTCTGGAGGAAGTTCAGGGTGCTTGTTAGCTGATGGATGGGGTAGGTTGAGAGTTAAGAACTGATGTTTAGTGCTGTTGACGTTTAATTTAATTGCATTTGCTGTCTGCTCCATTACACATGGGTACTTAGAGTCAAGGGTAGGTGCAATTATTCTTTTCAAAATCTAAATAAATGATGCTGTGCTGGTTTACCCCAGGGTAGGGTGTTCTTGCTGCTCATTTATTTTTCTTCTTAGTTGCAAGGGATTGTGCTGTCTGGGCATATTACAATGAAGATCAGCTTTTGTGTATCGCTTACCGCTGCTCCATGACAGGTGATGGAGGCAATCTGTGTCCTTAGCCCTTCTAAGCCTTCTCAGTGGAATGTGCTGGGGCATAGAGAAGCAAGTGCTGTCTGACAGCATCTTGCAAACAACCTGCAGGCATATCTGGATGTGAAGAAGCTTTTTCAACATGCCCCTTCCACAGACGATAGCGTTTCCTATGGCCAGGCAGAGCTTTCAGAGAGCCGCCCGTGTTGCTGCTGAGGCGTGGATTCTCCATCCCTTTCACACTGGCGTAACTTGGACATTCCTGCCCAAATCAGCTTTGCACTTGATGGTCTCTGTCATTTTTTTGTGGGGATGTGTCATTTTGGTGCAATCAGGTGTACCACAAAGGCAGGGTTTGCTTTGCAGAGCAGCCCAATGCAGCAAGGGGGGAAAGATGCCTCTGGCAGGGCTGGGTGAGCGCCGGCCGGGGCCGTGCGTGGAGTCCTGGCAGCACAGCCGCGTCCTCCCTCTTCCCCTCCTCACTCCAAACCGTGGCTCTGGCTGGGCTGAGCTGATGCTGGGCACACGGGCATTTCTCTTCACCGAATGAGATTTCCTGCTTGCTTTTTTTCCTCCTTTTCTTTCTCTTGCGTAACCTGTTACGTACCCCTGGGCTGCCTTTGGCTTTGCGAGCTTCCCTGGCACGGGGGGAGCTCGGGTGGCGGCAGAGAGATGCGGTTTGCAGGGGTCGAGTCAAGCACAGCACAATGAGAGCAGCTCCCTCTGTGCTCTCTGGTCCCTTGAGCAGAAGTGGCACCACCAAGGAGTGGAAAACCCCAACAAGGGATTCAGGGGTGTGCTGTCTATACCGTGCTGTGCTGCAGGGAAGCCTCCCTTCCTTGCCTTCTGTACTTTTTTTTTTTCCAGTCCTATTCAGTCTTTCCTTTCTATCCACCTTTCTTTTCTTTATTCTTCCCAGATGCTCATCAGGCTTTTTTGATTTAATTAATACTCGCCTTTTCTTTCTGCCCTCTATCATTCTGTGCCCTCTATATGTTAACTTTTGAGACCTAGGATGCTTACCTCTGTTTATCAGCTCTATGTGTCTGTACAAGCACATACACAGCACTCCCACCCCTGCGTCCACAGCAATCAAAGTGCATTTTGCCAAGTTATTAGAGCAGGATAATACAAAGTATGTCATTAGACCGTGCTCGCGCCCTATCTGCATCTTTCCCTGCTGCTCTCTTATCTGAACAGCCTCGGTGCCTGTGTTTGCCTTGTAGGCTGAAATGGCTTCAAAGAGCTTGGTGATTGGTGGCTCGGAGGCTCTGATAGCGCACCTGGATCAGAAAGCATCTTAAATAAATAAATACATTCAAGTGGAGTTGTTGGGGAGAAGAAGCGAGGAAAGAGGAGTGAGAAAGGCAGCCAGTGCTTTCCTGCGTGCAGCCCTCCTCTGGGCAGCAAAGCTCCAACTCATTAATTATGTTGGGATGCAGAGAACCGTGAACAGAGGCTTTTACTCTTTTAAAGCTAAAGACACTGACGTGTGGATTGGTGCCATGTGGGGATCGCATCTCCCCAGTGTGTTCTGGGGGCAGGAGGTTGTAACGGACCCAGGACAGACAAGGAGGATTAGCGCCCGGGGAGACTTTGTGTGTTGTCTTTGGCTGCTGCTGCACCACGGTCCTGTGCACGTGCAGAGCCCCAGGCAAAGGCGACCTGCGAAGGACAGGTCAGCGCCCTCACGCAGCAGAACACGGCGTCGGCGGCGATGGGCTGCCACCGCCACGTCAGCTCTCCAGCCCTGTTCGTGCTCGCACAACAACGCGTTCTCCTACTCCATCGCCAGCCAACTCGGCCGCCTTTGCTGTCCTCTTCCCAGGGGGGTGGCACGTGGGACCACTGATCCTGAGTAGTTCGGTGTCTCGGGGAGCGACCGAGTTCCAGCACAACTGGCACTGCCAGCACCTGGCTGCTGGTTGCTCCTGTCTGCTGCTCCTCATGTGCCAGAGGCAGGTGGGTAGAGAGCCCTGACGGCAGTGCATGCAAAAAGGATGCGGGGCAACGCCTCTTTCAGCAGCTCAGCACCAAAACCAGTGTCCCCGAAGCACTGGTGGGAATGGAACTCGTTATTCCCGAAGCCACAAGGACTGGTGCCTGGGGGGATGATGTGCTGTGCTGCTCCTTGCTCTGAGGCAGAGCCCAGTGCTCAGCCACGACCTCCCAGCCCCTGCCTTCCCAGGACTCTGCGCTTGCGTGGGGGCCAAGAAAACTTGGAGGACAGCACAACAATGTCCTAGCTCCAACTGCCGTCGCTGCGACCGCAGAACTGGAAGGGGTCAGCGTGGACCTGGATGCTACCCGTGTCTCAAAGGACGGAAATCTTCAGGGAGGAGACAAGTTAACTGGGCAGCTGCACTGCACACGGGATGAATACAGTGACTTTACAGGAGGCTGAAGGCTTAAACCATTAAAAAGAACTGTCACGTTTTGAAGAAAAGCTTTACAACTGTTTGTTAAATACATATGGGGGGGGGGGAAGAACAAACCCTAACACAAAATCACTTTAAAATTCCCAGCTGTGCAAGGACCAGCAGTTGTGTAACATCTGCTTTCATTCCTCCGGGGTATTTTGGATTGGAGATATTTTCCTAAATTCTTGGCCCAAATATGTGTTTAAGTAGAGGCTTTGGAAGCCCTAATGTGTTTGGTGTGAGCACACGGATGTATTAGTGGCGTGGGGTGGGAATACATCACTGTGCTGCTCCGGGAAAGGCCTTTTAGCAGAAGACACGGAGCGTGCAGGAGCGAGCAAGCCGTGCGTTTGCCCGAGCGCTGGCACCGCTTTTAGCAGGAGCAGGGTTGGACCCGGGTGCTGTCACAGCTCTGAGGGGTTCCTGACTGTCACACTGCGTCAGTGCATCCGTCCTGTCACCAGCTAGCGCTGCCTGGTACCGGAGGGAAGAAAGAGGATTGGAAATTGCAGGGGTGGCGGACAGCCTCCACGTGCGGGGCGTTCGCGGCTGGTGCCTCAGCTCCCGGTCCCTGGGGCTCAGGGCTGCTGTGGGCGGAACGTCCTTCAGGGCTCGGACCGTAAATCCTTCACACACGGCCTTGCCAAGGAGAAATGCCACTGTTAGCTGATTGTTTCAGAATGGGAGGCATGGAAAA
>WHYT01012711.1:16915-56618 GCA_009806455.1 Tetrax tetrax | reverse complement strand
CAATTTTTTTTTTTTTTTTTTTTTTTTGAGCAATTATATTCCAAGGATAATTACAATCAGCTCTTCTTGCAACTGAGCAAACTGAACAACATCAGTCAGGCAGCCCAGGCATGCTCTCTCCAAGAAAATTCCTTCCAGTGAAGACGATGCCTGCAGGCAGGGACATCCAGAGCCACAGTATGCCTAGAGGTGATGGCAAAAATATTTCGTAGAAAAGCACTCATTCTCATGGGGCACAGTCTAACAAGTTCTGTATATCAACAAATATGTTCGAACCTTCAGCTGCCAGCGCCTGCCTTGTGTTTCTCTCCAGAATTAACCACACATGGCACCATGCTTGCTGCAGGGAACGATGTGTCAGTGCTCACTTCATCGTTTTAATTGGAAGCTGCTCTAAACCCATGGTACAGCCCAGCTAAAGGGCTTTAAGGCAGTATTTAATTGATTTGGGATATCAATTAACAAGCCTCCTCTTGAATGTTCAGATATAATTTTCTCCCTTTGTCCTCAGTTTTCCATAGCTGGAGAAAGGATACGGAGCAGGCTGAAAACTCCCACCAGCAAATGACCCATAGATTATTTTATACATATTGTGGCCTTTCGTGAAATTTTCACAATTCTTGACTAGCAGGATTGTTTGACAAGCACAGAAATGATCAGTGAGCTCTTCATTCAGAAGTGGAGTTGGCCTTTCTGGTTCTTCTTTGGCGATGCCTGGCACCGTGCAGCCATGGGCACCTGGGAGAGTTGCTGTTAGATAGGAGGCAAAGGAGAACAAATATTAACAGTGCTACTGGAGGCCTTTTCTACATTTCACCTCATGGATTGCTCTAAATTATCATCCGACCTATGTTATGTCCTATGGTACCTGGCAGGAGCCAGGAAGAATCGCTGACAAATTGTCTGAACTTTCGGCTGCCTCCTCTACTCCACTGAAGCTGCTTAGAGCCAGCTTCTATCCTTGTAACTGCATCCATAATAAAACTTATCCTGTTTTTCTTTTCTTTTCTTTTTTTTTTTTCTCTTGAGAAAGCCCTCAGATCTTGAACTTTTTTTTTTGTATGGGAGGGATCAAACTTGTATTACCACCCACTCAAATTTATTTCACTTGTGAAAGCATGCAAGATCATTCAGCCTAAAAATAAAAAGCTTCCATTTTCTTATTTCTTTTTCTCTTTTTCAGGAGGGAAATTATGACTGGATATCTATGAAGAGCCTGTACAGTTTGGAGATAAGTTCTCTGCTTAGAAATAGCAAGCCATAAGCACAAATAAGATGGGTACTTCATGATCTCAAGATATATTTCAGCTAATGCACACTGAGAAACCTTTTGGTCTCACAAAATGAGGGCCTACTGGGGATCAGAAAAAGAGAAATCATCTACAATATCCCTTACTGACTGTTTTTTTATTTATGTCTGGGCAATTTCCAATGCTGGGAGCATTGGGTACTTGGCAATCTGTTGCAGGAACTAGAACAACAGCACAAGACTTCCTTAATATCTTGAGAAAACTAAAACAAAAAATCTTCATTCCTATGAAGGAATTTCTTAACATGGAGGAATATATAGCCACAGCTTGATTACAGTCTCTGGAGATTTTCTAAGCAGTTTCTCAACCAGGTTAGTTTGAAAGAGTATATTCTGTCTTTGGTTTTCTCCTACTGTTCTTGTTTTATTTGTCTTGTGCATCTAACGGTTTGTGTCTCCAATTCTGAGTTGCTGAGCCTTTCCTCATGAGGAGAAAAATAGACTGTACTTTCCCAGAGGTGTCATCACCATATAAGAGCAGGGAAGCCCTGGAGACAGTACTATCTATCATGCAGGTGGCAGCAGGAGGATGCAGCTCAACTCAACACTTTTGTTGTGTTCCCTGCCACGAGAAGGGCCTTTCAGGGCCTCATGCTCTCCTTCAGCTGCCACCCAGACATTGAGCATCTGTCTGGTAAGATGTGGCCACAGCACTTGCCTCAAGAACAGTCTTCCCAACCCTCTTCTCTTGCTTCAGCCCCCTTAGGGAAATGGAACTGCCTGTCCAAGAGCTGTTTTTCCCCTGTTGAGTGGGTACACACCCACGAACCGAGCTGGGCTCATCCTTGCTTACCAAAACTAGGCTCTGCTACATTTGCTGGAGAAGGGAAACCCGCGTAGACAGTCTATGGAGTGCCTAGAGCACCTGAACTACCCTCCTTTCATCTGGGATGGAGTTGCAAAGCCTTTGCTCTTTTGCTTTCATTAACCTTGCTCACATAAAAACTACCTCAGGTTTTCGTACCTCAGCACCTTGCGCTTGTGTTTCCCGTTTAGAGATTTTGTATGCCTTGTAAAACTGATAGTTGGAGCATTTTTTAATTTTTTAATAAAAAAAAAACAAGTTGGAAAACGATCTTGACCAAGTCAGCTGTGAGGTGGGAGAAGGAAACCATCCCATGTGTCCCAGAGCTCTTCCATAGTTTCCTTCTGCTAGCTGAAAGCCAGTGGCCATTCCTTCAAGAAAGCTTGAGAAATGTTTTAAAAGAGGAAAAAAAAAAAAAAAAAAAAAAAAAAAAGAAACCACCCAAGCAAAAAAAAAAAGGTAGAAATAAAAAAAAACAAACACCAACCACTGAAAGTGGTGAAAGCTGATGAAAGTGGTGAAAGCTTTTATGACCTTTGCCAACACAAACTCCTCATGGAAAAGAAGCAAAGAGATGTCTGTGGGGACAACTTTTTGAAAAATATCCTGCAGTTTCAGGATTTGGATTAGCATTAGACAGAATCTTGAACTCACTATTAATCTAAATATTAGTAAAAATGTTCCACATTTTCCTCAGAAATCCTTTGTAGCAGTGGAGGTTGGTGAAGCTGGTAGCCACAGTGGAGGCAGGAGGCAACAGCTCAGTTACAATGACTGGCAGGTTTGGTTTTCATCCCAAGCTGAAAACAGACTGAAGTATCCCAGCTAATGGCCTCGTAGACCTTAGCACAAAGCACAATGATAATCTCAGTCACTAAAATATTCCTCTTCATTATAATAATCTAAGCTCAAAAATACCTCAGACATTAATTTTCTTTCTACCCTATTTGTGTTGAGTTTTTTCAAGGTCTCATTCAAATTGGCAGGATTATTATTCTTATGCTATTTTGAGGCCAAGATCTTAACATTTACTCAGAAACTGACAGTCACCCTGATGCTCAGATAACTCCTAGTGTACCCAAATAATTGCCTTGCTGCAACACCCTTTGCATTGTATTAGTATGATCATGCCACGTGCCAATATACTCCAATGATGAACACCTGTAGAGACGGGAAGATTTAAGGCATTGGAGACACCTAGGTCCTGCTTTTTCCCTATACCATAGTATTCCAAGTTTCCTTTGGTCTTTGATACTAAAGTACAAATGTATACATACACAAAAGTACCTTACAAGATGCAGGGGAAGTAACAGACTGTAGCTCTCCTTTGAGGTGAGAACAGAGCAGATGTCCTAGATGTCACATCTGTATTGACTACCAGAAGACACTCATCTTTAGTCATAGAAATCTCAATTTTATGGTCCTCTCTGCTTTCATGTTCCTATTTTATCCTCTTGTTATGTGTTTGCGTATGACAGTATCTTTGCATCTGTATCTCATTCCATCTGCTGTTTAAGGACTGCAATCTGCAAAGGAAAAGTTATGTAAGAGTTTCCAGCACAGAGCAGTTCACGTGCTCATCAAGGAATATAGGGGTCTCTCAGTCCTCATGCATGCTACGTTTTCATCCTTTATAACTGACCTTACTAATCTGAGTGACTTCAAAGAGCTACAAAATACTGCCTTAAAACTGCAAAGTACTGTCTTTAGATACTATGCTTGGGTTGTCAAGAGAACTGCAAATTCATCTGAACAGCAACATTTTGAAGACTTTTTTTCCACCTTTCCTTTACTTTTAAATTGTTTTTCATTTCAAAACCAGAACAAGCAAACATAAGAAGATGATGCAGAAGAAGGATGCCAGAATGGGCTGAAGGATCTATAACTTTGAAGTTCAATGTCTTTGAAGTAGTGCTAAATGGCACTAGTTCAAGCCATTAACTAAAAATCACAGTTGTTTAACTCCTTATGTGGAATTCTACTTTTACTAGCAAAAACAAGAACACAGGCTGTCAGGAAATATTCTGGCCAATCTGTGTTGCTAAATACTGTTTTCTATTTTTTTTGTACCATCTCAGTTCTCCTTAAGTTCTCTTCTAAAACTTGAAATTATTCTATCTTTTTCTGGCAGATGTAATTTTTTCATGTGGAAAAAAAATGCTTTTTTTTTTTTTTAATTCTAAAGAAGTACATACATTTCTAGTTTACTTATTTCCTGATTTGTTCATCAGTATTTTGAAGAGAATATATTTTTTTACAACCAGGATTTTCAAAGTAAACTTGGACTGACAAATGTGGGACTTCTGATTAAAGTCTTTAAGGACTATTGATAGTCCTAACCTAAGTGTCAGAGCAGACCACATACTGATTATTGGATTTTTGTAGCAAAAGAGCAAATTTTGTGATGCATTGGACTTCTAATCACCCTGAGCATAGTGAAAATAAAAACTACAATGAAGAGTTACAGGATTTTATTCCTAGTACAAAGAAGTATAAAGAGAGAACAAGGCAAAATTAGATTGCATCCAATGACTGTTGTGGGTTTTTTTAATTATCATTTTGAAGAACTCATTGCTGGAGGTAGCATCTTTACTCTTTCAACAATATCAAATAGTCTTTATAAAACCTCAGCTGTTGAATAAAGAGACTGCCTTGGGATCTCAGCTTTCAGAGCATCCAGAAAAGATTACTAGGTCTATTTTGGAAGATCATAGTATTTGAATAGAGTAATTTGCAAATATTACCATATTATACCCTATTGTCCCAGAAACTCAAGCAAACAAATGAACCCATCAGTTTTTTGCTGTTTCAGACTCTCGATTTTTACATATAAGTCTTGATTTAAAGGGTTTATTTATGATTTTTCAACACTTATGGTTAAAAAAGAACCCATAAAACATGACTTTTCACCTCATTGTTCAGTCCAGCTTTAAAGTTTCCTTCTGTTTTTGAGAAGATAGTTGATACTTGTACTAGAATATGGACCTATATCTATGTCTTTTGAGCTTAGTCATGTACCATGTTTATTTAATTCTGCATTAAACAAATTGTATACAGTTCTTTCAGCTTCTTAATTTGATTGAAGTAGGCCTTTAAGATAAAATAAATAGCAGGCTATGATTGAAGTCCATTGATTCTCAAAGATACTAATGAAATACAATCTGTTTTCCTTTGTGAATAAATTTAGATATATTTAAACATAATCATTACATTAGAAATTATCCACATCTTGTCAGTAGGGTATGTAAGACCTAATTCATGCTCCATTTAAATCTGTAGCTAAACTTCACAAGTGCAAGACCGGTTTTACAACACATTATAATGTTTGATTCTTCCCTTTGTATTATTTTGTATGCGTGTGACTCGATTTGCTCCATAAAAATGTAAAAAGATTATTCTAAGAAACTGAATAGCTTTCTTCTAATTAGAACCACTGCTTCACTTCAATAATACCATTGCTAGTTGGAGGAAGGATTTGCAGGGTTATTTTTTTTGTGCAAGCAACAGCTAAAACTTTTTTTAAAGGATGAAGTTTGTCACGCTTAATTTGGTTAGCTTGGAACCTCCCCTAGTGTGTACCTTTATTTCATTTGTTTCATTGAAAAGACAATTCAACTGAAATCCTCATTGTACAGAACAGATAACTAAATGTTAACAACTACAGCATGAAGGAAATGTCCTGTCTCTTCCCTGACTAAGGCCCTCTGCAGCAAGGAAAGTGTTAATTAAGATGTTCCAAAGCTCATTTCCTACACTTGACCACCAACTGGCAGCAACTCAGACTCCAAAAGATGTTGATGTTCACCACCAAGCCAGCTCCTTGGTAGCCACCAGTGGTGGCTCCTGCCAGTTTGAGCTTTGATCAGCTCTTTCTTCCCAGCCAAAAACATCTGGAGATAAGTACCCCCATGGATTATCTGAAGGTGTACCTACCTTATATACCTAACTGCCCTCCAGGACAACTTACCAGTGTTTCTCAATGTCAGGGTGTTGTGGCAATGTAAACAACAACTCCAAAAATAGGGCAGTGTCTTCAAGCATGTGTTTGTTCAACATTTCTAACAAACAAAATGGCAAAATGTGAGAGCTGTGTACAGTCGTGAGTTTGGTAGGTTTTTGGTTTTTATAGTCTTTAAAATACATGCATTTTTTGAGCTTCTTCACTAAAAGTCACTTGGACTTGAGGCTGGGGAAATGGGGAAAGTTATTTTGTTGCTGGAAACAGAGTCTCTAATTGGGAAATATCTCCCAGATCAATCAGGCAGACTCAGTGGTAGTTAGAGGGAATTGGTCAAAACCATCAAAGTTGGAAAAACATGTGGGTTGTGACTGAAGAAAGTCCTGGGCATCTGCCCTGGTGACTTGCAAAGCCCCTCCAGCTGCTTACCCTGTGTGGAGAATGCCAGTGATGGGGGAAATTCCAGTGTTGCCCAGCCTTTACAAATCCTTCTGACCACAGATGTTTCTCCCCCTTTTCTGTCAGCATTTTTCCTTGCAGGCCACGTCCACAGCAGGGAGCCTGAAATGCCACGGTTTCATCTCTCCTCTCCTTTCCCTTCTCAGTACAGTAACTCAGTTAACAGGGAGCCTTTCTGGACTGCAGGCTGGACATGAACTCCAGGTTTACAAAAAAACTAAGCAAGTTTAGTAAACAGAAGGGATTATTTATACCATCTGCACCTTAAATGCCATTTTGAATGTTTTGGGAAAGGTCACTTAAAACTGGCAGTCCAATACTAGCTCTGGATTTACATGGGATTTTAGTGCATTTAACCATGGAGTCCATAAAATTTACAACATATGTGCAAGACCATTTTCATTGTTCTCTACTTAGTATGAGACTTTCAATATTTTAAAGTCTAATTACTTTTACCGTTGACCTCTAGAATAAATTCTAACCAGTGGTTCCTCGAGGGTAGTGTGTTTCCTTATCAATCTTTTGCCAATGTTAGCTTTGAGAAAGTCAGTTTGTAACTCCAGGGCAAATTCAAATATGCTGTATGTTCTCTTTGGGAGAGGTCATTTCCGAAATGGACTGTAAGACTCGACAGAGCTTTACTGTTAAAGTAAATACTTTGATGCTTTTAAAATATTTATATGCTCTCTTACATATATATATATAAGCCACAAAATATTAATATATGCTTGGTTTTCACAGTTTGTCCCTGTAAAATGTTTCATACTAACTTTCTATAAAAGTTAGAGAAAAATGCACAAAACTGAAGACAATTACTTCATGTTTCATTGTTTGGGTAGTTTTAGCAGGTAAAAGAGAATGCATTCTTTTTTTCTGCGTGGTGTTTTGTGGGCTAATGTTGAAATATGTATGTATAATCCCTTCTCTATAAAAAGCATACATATAACCTCTAGTCTATGTACCCTCTAGTCTACATACTCTCTAGTCTATCATCACTAACATATGACACAAGAGGAGAAACATAATGGGAAACAACAAAAACTCTATTTTGGTTTTTTTTTTTCTATTTTCACATGCATTCCACAGAGATACTTCTTTTTGTCTAGGCTTATTGATCACAATATGATACAAAGAAGGATCCAACCACAAGAAGATGAAACAGGACATTCAAATGGAAATGAGAAACATAATTTTAATCTGTGAAGGACACTATTAGCACATTTTATCAGGCAACAATATGTTTAATTTGTTTCAACCTCAAGCCATTAGGCTCATGTCATTTACTTTCAGAGCACAACAGAATGATTCTAACTGTTGCATGTGCTGCTGTTGTCTCTTAAGTTTGTTGTCTCTTAACACCTACACTTGCTGGATGACAAAGTGATCTGGAGCTTTGAAATCAATGCATTCAAACTCTCTGGTTCCATCTTAATCATGACTGAGACCTTTAGGTCTTACCTTAATATAATATAAATATTTACAGAATATGTACAGAAAAATATCACTGTAAGAACGATCTCAAGGAAACATCCAAGAAGGACTGGAGGAAATAGTTCCAAATATGAAATCTCTGTTCTAACACCTATTGAACTCAATAAAAAGTAGGTAAAATAAAATGTATATAAAGGCAATTAACTAAACCACCCTAATCTCTAAATACAATATTGTGTCTTTATCATTTCCTGGTAGATTTTTGAAAGCATGACTGCCAGAGTTTGTCATTTATGTGTTCTCCCAAACTCAGAGGGTTAGCATTGTGTGGTATGACAAGCAAAGGAAGCAGAGAGATTTATTTCCTTTCCTCCATTTTTGAAGAAAACTTTGCTAAATTTCAATCCTAGGCACATATCACCGCTTTGCACATTTTTCTTCATACTGCAGTTGGTGCCTAAGCAATGTTAAGAAATCAAATGAAAGTAAGAAGGAAATCAACATAAGTAGAGCCAATACATCAACACAACTACTGACAACAATGACACCATGTATGCTACATTGGTTATCACCAAAAAACACTGTTCTGGACCATGTCATCTAGAGCACAGTAGATAAATCGTTCATTTATTCTTATAATTAGGAAAAAAAAGGGTAAAATAGTATTTTCACTATCAGAAGTTTTCCAAAACATTGTACATTATTCCTCAATGTACACAATAAATGTGAAACATCTGCCATATGGAGGGACCAACCTCCATCTTGGATGCTCTCTCGCAGTCCCTACTACCCCACAGAATAAAAAATAGTGTCCTAGAAATTAGAGCCAAAAAAGGGAGGGAAGAGCACTGTGTCATTAACCGTAACAGTGAAGGAATAACACCCCTGGAAGACTGACCTGCTATCAGTTTTATCACAAATAGGCACAGGCAGAGACATGCTGTCAGGAGAAATCAGTGAGGCAGCAGCAGGTCCGTCTCAGCAGCTAGGCAGGGCTGGGGAGGGCATTCAGCCTCATAAGCTTTGACAAGGACTTCTGTATTGACTGCTTTTCTCAGAGCTACCCAGGTAACTTGTCTAACCCAGACTCAGCTGCAATTTCACTCAATCAAGAGAATGATCCCCAGGACAAGACCCTCAGCTGTCCTTGGGACCAGCCTGCCCAGGTAGCCACAGCAGCACCCAAAAATGAGGTGGGGGTGTTGGGGAGAGGTATTTAAGAACAAAGAAGCTGAAGAAAATTTAACAAATCTTTTGCTGTAAATATCTTCTGCTGAAATTTGTGTCAGAGGAAACTAGCCTGACCTTTGCTGTGAATGGAATAACAGGGAAAGATTTTTTAAAATAAATAAAATTAATTAGTATAAACGCCAGATGAACTTTCTCCCAGCATCAAACAAATACACTTGCCCTTCCATAATGGGACCACATACAGTAACCCAGGGCACATCTGGAACCATTCATTCTTCATCCTGTCTTTCTTCATCCTCCTTCCTCCAGCTCCCAGCAGTGTTTTTCCATATAGAATCAATTCTGTTGTGCTGAATTAATACTGGCAATAATATGCCTGCCTTCTTCTCTCAGAAAAATTAATGCAGTATAATAAAGATAAGCTCCCAAGCTGAAAACCCTGTATAGTTCAATATTACTTGTTCTCACCTTGAACTTAGCTGGAGGTCTGTACCTGTGCTTTGAAGAGTCACAGAGCTCTGCTGTAAGCATCACGTACTAGTTGCATTAGTTTGCCTTTTGTTTCCTAGCATGATTGTCTCAGAAATATAATGTGAAAATACCATGTTTTACTTTCAATAGTTGGATGTAAATAAAGGAATCAGTAGTTCAGAAAAGTATGGAAGAATTTGGCCAAGAAAGTTAGAACCAAAAATAGCATTTATAGTCTAGTACTACAAATTATATATATATACTATAATGTGTCCATTTTAAATATGGTCAAGAATAGGAAATCATTTCAGGGACTGATATTTTATAAGACTTTCAAAAAGAAGTGATGAAGAGCTCCATTCAGTTCATTCTGAAAATGAAGCAAAACTGCTGTTAATTGATGTCCAGGGAACCACCGTGCAAAAGAATTAAATCTGAGATAATCCAGAATATTTTATGGCATGACATTATTCACTGCATATGTTTGTTTGAACAGAGTTCATTGCAGGTAACATATATTAAATCCACAACTTCCAGCCTAAAGCCATTCACTTAAATTTAATGTGCACTTACCAAAAATACAGCAAGGCAGGCAAAGGGAATTTTTTGTTTGTCTGGAAGTTGTGGGAATTGCAAGGGGGTTGGCAGGTCTTTCTTTTTATCCTCCCAGATAACAATTAAATGAGGGTTAGAGGTACTTTATAAATAGCAACAGAAAAGCATTTGATCAGCTAACTAAAAAGCTGGTTTATTTGTCTTGGCTGATGACAAGATCATCCTTTTCAAAGCACAAGTTTTAATTATTCAGTTGCAAAACAGTAAATTTTAGTGAATTTCTCCTGCTGCTCTCCAAAGAAATCTATATGCTGGGAAGCTGCATTTATGGACCAATTATTTCTAATAGAAACATCCTACAGTTGACGAAGCTGCTTTAAATCATCTGACACAAATCAAATAAACCAATGAAGAAGGCATCCCTTCGCTTTTAACACTCCCATTAAATACATCCAGCAGTGGATTATGAGACCATGTTCTTTAAATATGTTAGAATACATATTTCATACACTATGTATCTATTTTTAAAACATACGTTGTTGTTGTTTTTTCCTTACAGCCGTATCAAAAGTTAGGAACAGTCAAGTGAAAAAAGGCTTGTGTGCCAAAAGTTCATCTTTTTTATCCAGCTGTATAAGATGACATAATGAAAGACATTATTTCTCCTCACAACCCAAACCCCACTAAACATACAATAAACATACTTTTTGAAGGACCCTCCCAACTTCTATCTGCAATAAATCTTTACAGTTTACACATAACAGCATTTGTGAGGGTACTTGCATCCTTCTGGCTGGTACCTGTAGCAGCCAAAACAAGCAGGGAAGAGGAGGACAAACTCCTCCTTGTTCCTAGCAGTCATCCAGGGAGCACTGCAAACACCTCGTCACTTCTGAATGTCAGTCTGGCGCATGCAGCCATGAGCTGATTATTGAGTTAATTATTCTACAGCCAGACAGCACAGGCTGGTATGTGAAGGCTGTTGTGCCAATCACTTTTAAGTATTATTTTTTGAGACGCTTCCCCATTCCCAACTTAATTTGGAGCATCACTTCAAATATTTAGGGTGCTTTTGACAGCAAGTCTGCAGGGGAAGTGCCCTTTGCAGTCTGCAAGGTTAAGTAAAATCATCAAACCCAAACAATTAAATCAAGTTTGTTTCTGTGCACAACTGGCAACAACTAATTTCCAAAATATTTTTCACTGAGATAGCACTGTGCCATGCTGATGAGCATCGCAGGAGCTGGAGACCCTTGTGGAGCTGGAACAGTGGTGAGCACTGCTCACTTTGTTAGAAAAGCTTCAAAACATGTTCGTTGCCATCAGGCTCAGGAGGCCTCACTTTGTAGGTCTTGCAAGCACCACAATTCAAACTTCCATATTTTAATTTACTTTTCACTGTTTTCTATTCATACCACAATGGAAACTGCCATCCAGTGTATTAGTATGACTGAGGAATTAATTAATTGAACACCGGTAGCAGTATAAACTTGGAAGTGTACTAAACTGCTATGAATCTGAAGACCTTACTCAAACAGAAGAAATTGCTAGCTGAAATCTTCCCAGTTGGTTTGGAGCCTGACACTGGGGCTGTCCTTTGCCTCCTTTGCCCCCACATCACCCCCCTAGAATTAGCCAAGGGTCACTGGCACAGCAAACGCTACTCTGCGCTGCTCCGGTGGCCCTGAGCTTGTCTGAACTGGCAAGAGAGGCAGCTAGCATCCAGCTTTTTGTGTTGCCAAAACAAAGCAAAACAACTGCAGTGAATGGTTTTCCTTGCTTTCTGTTTTTCTATATATACATGTAGTCCAGGGAGCAAACGGTTTTGCAAGATTTATAATTTTTGCATGTATATATTCAATGAAGTGAATAGCTTTCCTTCAAATTGTGTGTGTGTGTATGTATAAATATGCCATTTTTTACCATGAGGCTGGTGGAACACTGGAACAGGTTGCCCAGAGGTGGTGGATGCCCCATCCCTGGAAACATTCAAGGCCAGGTTGGACAGGGCTCTGAGCAACCTGATCTGGCTGGAGATGTCCCTGCTCCTTGGAGGTCGGTTGGACTGGATGGCCTTTACAGGTCCCTTCCAACCCAAACCATTCTATGATTCTACGATTCTAAAAGTCCCTGCTCATCCCACCGTCTAGGCAGCAGACTCCTACCGAGGTGCATCACTCGCATTGAAATCAATTGCAACTTAGACACCTGTGTTCCAGGCAGATCTCAGCTGAAGCTGCTGAATTAAGTTGCTAAGCACTGTCCTTGTTAATAACTGACTAGTATCGCGAAAAGGGAAGCGACAAGTTTTGGCAGACTTTGACAAGCTGGGTAAATCAAGCGCTGAGTACACAGAGGGCTTTTAGGCCATGCCAGATGCTCACAGACACGTCCCCCCCAGCCTGATTGCACTGCTAATGGATTAAATTCTCGCTGCACGGCCAAACAAAAGACCATACAAACAGCAGAGTCTTAAACAGCCAGCGCCTGGGGTTCAGAGTCCCTGAAGACCCAGGGGGACAAGGGAGGCACTCTGAGTCCAGCTGTGCCACTCTCCTGGTGCCGGGTGGTGCACCCTCACTGGAAGATTGCTCTACTCAAAGCAGATAGCTTTGTCTCAGCCCTGTTAACATTACCTGCAGCATTTATTAGCACCATCAGAAACCACCTGTATAAAACTAAACAGACGGTTTGCTACCTTCGCTTTTCCTGTTGCTGGCCCTCTTCTGAGGACAGAAGCTCGTCAGCCTGTTTCCTTACCCAGCAGTCACAAAACTGCTGAGCGATGGCACACATCAAATCTTATCATGGGGAAGCAGAACTGATATATGTTCTTCTCAAACGCAATTAAAGTGAAGCATCATTTCTTCTGAGTGTAGAAAAGGCAATTGATGGTGGCCCTTGGCTGCAGGGCTCCATCTTCTGGTTTTAAGAAGATACTGTATGCCATAAAGGAAACAGCTTATTTTCAAAATACTTATGAAATGAGGGCATTCTTGATATATTGAAGAGATACCAATTCATTTGAGTTACAAATCTATGTTATTCTTTATTTCTGAAGTCGTGCAAACATTACCAAAATTTTATGATAATACATGCTGCCATGTGTAGCTTCAAACTTGCTTCTTTGAGATGAAACAAAAACCCTTTGACCACATAGCATATTCCTGCTGTTACTGAAGCAGTGTGTCTAAGCTGGAAGGAACCTCTCTTTCACTTTAGCCTTTGACTTGCTGCTGTAGCTAACCTCTAAAGGTCCCTTCCAACGCAAACCATTAAATGACTCTATGAAAACATTGCAAAGAGTATTTCACTATGTTTTCCATTCTCTAGGACAAGATTGCTGGGGACATCACCTCAGATGTGGGGAGTAGAACAGCTCCTTGAGGATGTACAGATTTCCAGACTTTCATAGAATCATAGAATTTTAGAATGGTTTGGATTGGAAGAGACCTTTAAAGGTCATCTAGTCCAACCCCCCTGCAAGGAGCAGGGACATCTCCAAACAGATCGGGTTGCTCAGAGCCCTGTCCAACCTGGCCTTGAATGTTTCCAGGGATGGGGCATCCACCACCTCTCTGGGCAACCTGTTCCAGTGTTCCACCACTCCCATCGTAAAAAATGTCTGAGTACCTCAGCCTTCTCCATGTCCCAAGTAACATGGTGTCCCATTTTCTTCTGGAGAGTGCTCACATTTCCCTGGTCTTCTTTTTATCCCCAATGTGCCTAAAGAACCTTTTCTTGTTGTCCTTGATGTCCCTCGCCAGATTTAACTCTGTCAGGGCTTCAGCCTTCCTTACCTGATCCCTGGCTGATTAGTTAATCTCTCCGTATTCCTCCCAGGCTACCTGTCCTCGCTTCCACCCTCTGTAGGCTTCCTTTTTGTTTTGAATCTAGTCCAGGAGCTCCTTCTTCATCCATGCAGGCTGTCTGGCATTTTTGCCCCAAAGACTTCCTCTTTGTTGGGATGCATCAGTCCTAAGCTTGGTGGAGGTGGTCCTTGAATGTTAGCCAACTTTCTTGGGCCTCTTCCCTCCAGGACTTTATCCCATGGTACTTTGCCCAGTAGATCTCTGAAGTGGCCAAAGTCTGCTCTCCTGAAGTCCAGGATAGGAGCTTGCTGCGTGCCCTCCTCTTTGCCCTAATGATCTTGAACTCCACCATCTCATGGTCACTGCAATCAAGGCTGCCCTTGAACTCCACATTCCCCACCAACCCCTCCTTGCTGGTGAGAACAAGGTTCACAAGGTCCAGCATATCACCTCTCCTCATTGGCTTCTCTATTGCTTGGAGAAGGAAGTTATCATCCACGCATTCCAGGAACCTCCTGGATTGCTTGTGCCCTGCTGTGTTATCATTCTAGGAGATATCAAGGTGGTTGAAATCCCTCTTAAGGACCAGGGTTTGTGACCTCGAGACTGCTTCTATCTATCTATAGAGGGCCTTGTCCTCTCAGTCCTCCTGGTCAGACAGTCTGTAGCAGATGCCCACTGTAATGTTGCCTGTCCCTGCCCTCCCTTTAATCCTGACCCAAAAGCTCTTTGTCAACTCCTCATTCATCCCCAGGTGGAGTTCCATGCACTCCAGCTGGTCATTGACATAAAGGGTGACACTCTCCTCATCTTCCCTGCCTGTCCTTCCTAAAGAGCCTATATCCCTCCATTCCAGTTCAGTAGTAGGAGCCATCCTACCGCACCTCCGTGATGGGTCATAGACCTGCAGGCATGCACACATCTCTAACTCTTTCTGTTTGCTCACCATGCTACGTGCATTAGCATGGAGGCACCTAAGCTGGGACCCCAATGAAATCTGGTACTGGCTCGAGCAGGCTGGAATTCCTTTGAGCCGCACTTTAGGTGCTCTCCTGCTGATGTGTGATCCTTCCCCAGGCTCTGGGCACTTGTTGCTGGCACTGGTATCAAACTGACAGTACTGGGATGGACTGAGGTTCTCCTCCACCAGCAATGTTAGTTTAAAGCCCTCTTTACCAGCTTGGCAAGCCTTTGGCCGAAAACGCTCTTCCCCTCCTCTGTCAAGTGGACTCCATCAGCCCCCAGTAGACCAGGGACTCAAAGCAAGTCCCATGGTTTAAGTAGCTGAACCTCTAGCAGTGGCACCATTCCTGTAGCCATTTGTTGATTTGCCGTATTCAACTGACCCTTTCAGGCCCCTTCCCTTTGACCGGGAGGATTGATGAAAAAACTACCTGCACTCCAGAGCCCTTAACCGTTGCTCCCCAGGCTCTGTAATCCTTCTTGATAGTTCTCAGGCTGCTCCTAGCTGTGTCACTGGTGCCCATGTGAAACAGCAGTAACTGTTTCATCATCTTCCTCTATAGGCTCCATCCCACCAGCATCCCCCAGCTCTGCCCAGACATGCTGGAAATACTGACTTTTAGCATGGGTATGTCCTCACTGGCAATCACTCACCAGATAGTTTTGAAATGCATTCTCTTTGGGGTTTTATCTCAATCAGGTGAAAAGAATCAGAGAATCCATTCATGTATTTATGACCCACACACCACTCAGAGACATATAAACAGCAACACGTTCAGGTCACAGACTCTAAACTGACTACCAGCATAGGGAGTGCTACACTTCCCTGCACTGCCTCAGTGCAAGGGCTGAGCAACTAAAAAAAAAATATACAGCAGAGCATGGGGGCAACCCATGCATTTGGGCCAACCACTCTCATGACAATCCTTGTACAAGAAGTGAGATCCAGCTTTACTCCCAAATACTGCAGTTAAAAGCGGTTTTACACGTACATAAATCATACCTGAAAGGTAGGATGTAGGATGAAAGTCAGACCTTGAGGTGATTTGCAAAGGCGATGTCAGTGGAGGAAATATAACACTTGCAGTGAAATGAGCAAAACAAGCTGGTATATAAGAAAAAGGTAAGTTAGTGGAGATCACCCAATTTAAAATTCCTTCTTATTATTTTTAATTACTGAAGAGAAAAGGTTTCATTTCAGGCTATGTATTACTAAGGATGACTCACAGTGCAGTATCAGAGGAGGCATTGAGAAAAGTCAACCTTCATCACAGTCATTATTTATAGTTAATATTTGATCATCAGTCCAAAAGGCAAAGCACGTCAAGGAAATACCAGATCCCTACATCACGAACCTTGCCATATGAGTTTCTCTCTTCTTATCTGTCGTTCACATAGTCAGGAAAATCCTTTCAGTTCTTCCTGTACAATATTCTAAGGGCCCTCTTCTTATCTTCCCACTCTCTCTGAAGTCAATGGAAATTTCCTGCTTTGCAGTGGTGATGTGACTAGTCCCACCTCTTTAAAAATACCACTACCAACAAGAATAATGACTCCTCTTCAAAACAGGTAATACTCCACGTGGATTTGACATTTTTAAAGGCTGAGGAGGTAGACACATAGAACTTAAAAACATTTGATGCAAGTTTCATTTTGTCCTGTCCTTCTCACACTCTCCTTGAGCATCACACATTTTTCATACAAGCGTGGATACAAAAAAATTTCAATTTTCTGTCATGAGGTGTTGTTTTCACTATGTTGCCAGGCATCTATTTTCCCCAAAGAATATTTTGCCTGTCAATGGACGACATAAATATAACCGATGGTGTGATGTTGAAAGGCAATTACAATGTAAATGAGCTACATGAGAACAAGAAGATTTCAAATCTAGCAGCTTTCCTGCATCTGTAATAAATGACAGATTACTCTGTGCAGTGATCTCAGTATACGTTGAAGAGCACTACGGCAGTTAAGTATGTCCTGATTTCAGGCATTTTGCAATGCAGTAAAGTGACCATTAACAAATATTTCAACAAACTCTTTTCATCAGGCTCTGGTACCTTTGATACCTTTGATCAGGCCATGCAGCGTTTTCTGCAGCATCGTTCCCATTGAAACACGAAAAAAAGCATGGAATGAGTCACCATATTGTACTTTTTTATCTTTTTTTTTTTTTTTTGGAGGCTAATACTTAGGCACAACCGGTTCCAAACTACTATTTCATATCACCAGTATCTGAAAACATAGATTGGCCAAAACCATTATTTTGTTAAAATAACTTAGGCATAAGGCAAAATGGAGGCAAGAGCTTGGTAATATCTTGAAATCAGAGCAGCCTTAGATTTCCCTGTGTTTAAAATGTCAAATGAGTTGCTGGGAACTGAATCCTCCAAACTTTACAAAGGTAAAATTTCCATTAACTTCACCCCTTCCAGATGTTACCCATGAGGGTATTGTACATGACTACCATGTTCATCTAACTTACACCTTTAATTGTTGCCCAGGTTGGTGGCTAGTGGCTCCATCCTTTCATGACTCTCTGGAAACTGTGGCAGGGCTGGCTTCAGGGAGGCTGTGGCTGAGAATACACTGGTAGGGCACTTCCAGGCTGTGCCCTGCACAGATGATGGTGATGGTAAAGCGAAGGGAGAAAGGCTCTACAGGTGCAGTGGGTTGACCCTAGCTGGCCACCAGGTGCCCACCAAGCCACTTTCTCACTCTCCTTCTCAGTAGGATGGGGGGAGAAAATATGATGAAAAGCTCACGGGTTGAGATAAGGACAGGGAGATTTCTCACCAGCTACCATCACAGGACTCTACTTGGGGAAGATTAATTTAATTTATTGCCAATTAATGACAGAGTAGGATAGTGAGAAACAAGAATAAATCTAAAACACCTTCTCCCCATCCTTCCCTTCTTCCTTGGTTCAACTTCACTCCCGATTTCTCTACTTCCTTCCCCCAAGCAGCACGGGGAAATGGGGAATGGGGGTTGCAGTCAGTTCATCACATGTTGTCTCTGCTGCTCCTTCCTCCTCAGGGAGAGGACCCCTCACACTCTTCCCCTGATCCAGCCTGGGGTCCCGCCCACAGCAGACAGTCCTCCATGATCTTCTCTGACATGAGTCCTTCCCATGGGCTGCAGTTCTTCAGGAACCCCCCAGCGGGGGTCCCTTCCACGGGGTGCAGTCCCTCAGGAACAGATTGCTCCAGCCTGGGTCCCCCGCGGGGTCACAAGCCCTGCCAGCAAACCTGGTCCAGCCTGGGCTCCTCTCTCCACGGGCCGACAGGTCAGGAACCTGCTCCAGCACGGGCTTCCCACGAGGCCATGGCCTCTTTCAGGCATCCACCTGCCCTGGTGTGGGGTCCTCCACGGGCTGCAGGTGGATCTCTGCTCCTCTGTGGGCCTCCATGGGCTGCAGGGGGACAGCCGGCCTCATCATGGGCTGCACCACAGGCTGCAAGGGAATCTCTGCTCTGGCACCTGGAGCATCTCCTCCCCCTCCTTCTTCATTGACCTGGGTGTCTGTAGGGCTGCTCCTCTCACATTTTTCTCAATTCTCCCCCTCACAGCTGCTGCTCAGCAATTTTTACACTTTCTTAAATATGATACAATGGAGGTGCTACCAACACTGCTGATGGGCTTGGCTTTGGCCAGCAGTGGGTCAAGTGGGTTGTACTGTGCAACAATTGGGTTGTATTCTACAACAATTGGGTTGTATTGTAAACCCAAATACAACAGGCAACCCTTTCAGTAGTCCACTCTCATGACGAATGTCAGATAAGCCCAGACTTACCATATTTTAGATCTTCTTACGGGAATTAGTATCAGCTTTAGTCAATGCTCCTAGTGAAATGGAGCTGCTGTTGTATCAATGTACAGCTGATGTTAGGAATAGCACATCACTAGATACGGTGAGGAAAATGGGAGTCATCTGAGCAGAGAGCTGGAGACTGAATCCTGAATTTTAGGAGAGCAGGTAGTCCGTGCTTCAAGCCAGTAGAAATCAAATGTGTTAAGTGCCATGAACTCTCCCCTCTCCCATTCCGTTCTCTAATTGCATTCCTGACTCATTTAAAGCTGAATTCTGAAAATGATTGCAGCAGTGTACGATGATTAATGCTTTATGTAGCCGACATAAAATGCTACACTGCTTCTCCCGTGGTATTTGTTTCTTTGTTTACTTTTTTCCTTTTTTTCCTACACATTTTTGTATGCATCCTTTTTCTGTACACAGTTTTGAAATGCATAGTGAGATGTCAAAGTGCAATGAGGTCATAGAATTATAGCCGCAGTTTTCCTCATTTTATTTACTATTGAATTTCAGAATACACATTTTCTACTGCCCTGGGAATAATGAAATTCAATAGAACTATTTTAAAAAGATGGGGAAATCTGTACAATGTTCTGGTTTGTTCTAACGAAAGCTGTATCTCTGAATCACTGCATTTCTATTATGTCCCCAGACTATTATTTTAGAGGGATTTTTGCTGTTCTTCATTGGGCACTAACTTTTGCCTGATGTACCTCTTTGTAATTAATTTGCATTGCTTCCTAGTGAATACAATATGTTCAATCAATAAGGATAAATATGCTAGGGTCACTTTTTGTGGCTAGATCCATGTAAAGTGGTTTTAGTGTAATCAGGGCTCTGGCTCTGAGGTCTGTTCCCTCAGTCAATCATAGGGCTTATGGAAAGGCCATGCAATTCACAGCCTAGAGCCAGATCTTTTTAACATCATCCCCTTAAGGGTTCAATCCAATGCTGGTGAGTAAACATCGACTTCATAGCTTACTCCTTGCATAGTGCAGAGTTAAGACAAGCCAGAAATTACTATTTTACCTCTACAAGACAAAAAACTTACTGCTTTAAATAAAGATGATTTGGGATATTTCATTATAACACCAAAATTTACATAATTGCTTTTTAAACTCATTCACACAGAGACCTTAGATATGCAGGTAAGTTCTCATATCCCTTCCAGCAAAGAAATAAATTATAACCTGACGCTGTGTAGAAGGGTAATTTCGCTCAGTTCACTACCAGATTTGCTTGAGCGTAAAGACACAAATGTGAAAATCGACAACACTTTTTTTTTTCTGAATCTCTTGAAGCTCTAACAGCTTTCATTTCTTTGCTCAGATGATTTTTTTCCTCTGGGAGAAAAGGATGAGACCATTGGGAGTTGCTGGTGCGAGATGGTTGGGAATCTCTCTCATAAATGCCTAGGTATTTCCAGCCTCCTGCGAAGAGGTGATTCTAGTCCTCTCTCTCTCATTCAGATGCCAGAAACGACAGAGACAGGAGACACTGGAAACATCAGAAGGACTTCTACGAGGTGGGGAGGCATCCCCTAAATGCCACAGTAGCTATGATGACAGACAGAACATAGCATACATAAAAATAATTGAGTTAGAGTTTTACAGTTTTACCACAATGTTTTATTCATAGGGTATACTACGTATTTTTTAAATTGCTTCTTGCCATTTAAGCAGGATTTGCAGGGAGAGACATATTTTTTTAAACTAGTTCATAAAGTTGGGAAAAGTGAGCAAGTTTTCTTGTTTGGAGTTTCTTCATTAGCCCTGACAAGTTGCAAGTCTCTGCTATTGCTTGTTCAACTTTCCTTGGCAGTGAGGGGGAGGAGAGAAGAAAGAGGGGGAACAGAAAGAAAGGTCGTGGAAAGGCAGCACACAGAAACACATTGTCTGCATTTCCATTGTGAAACCTTATTATCTATCTACCAGAAATTGTCTTTTCCAATTTCTATATATATAGATATATATATTTATTTCAGAAGTTGCTGTGGCATATTCCCATTTGATTAGAGCTGCAGTTAGAGGAGTTACATACAAGTGTACAAAAGCAGTTACCTAAAAGTATAAACAGAATGTTACATGATCTCCTGTCAGTTGTTACTAGTTCACCCTAAACCCAAGTTTTCAGGAAAATTTAGAAAATGCTGTGTTTAGGTTAAACACGATACATTTCTGGATGCTCAACCCTTCTCAGACTTCAGAGAAATATACTGACTCCATGAGCCTGCATCGTTGTTGCGAGTCATTTGAAGACTAAAGGGTACGTCTGAGTTCATGCCCTGCCATTGAGTTTTGAGAATGATTGCTTCAGTTTCGTTACTCCACAATCGGTCTGCAGTGTTCTGGTTATGCTACAGTTCCAGTCAAATCATACAGGAAATATTGAACTTCTTTGTTTCATGCTAAGATATCTGCTTCTTCTCCAGCCTTTCACAGTACAAAAGAAGGATGGACATCATAAAGGAGCCCTCAGGTACCATGGCAGCACCATGGCATGAAGCACTGCAAAATGTTGAGTCCTGCTGCAAGCCAAAGAGAGAAAGGAAGCAGCACATCTCATGCCAGGACCATCCCCAGCCACAGCTGACAGCACGAAGGCTAAAGGGCCCCTCACTTTCCAGGGCTGTGGGTCAGGGCTGCACAGAGGCTCACCCAAAGTACTTCCAAATCTTAGTGTCCTGTACATCATCCAAATAAATATGAAAGGTTGGCATCCTGAGTGCGATGCATGATTTGCAGAACAAGGAGAAAAGACTATTTTTTAATTCAGTCCATTTTAAGGCAACTACTCTATCCAAAGGCATTTCCCCTCCATATGTGATATGGTAATTGACATTTGCTTGAATTCAGTGATTGGAATAAATACAGCTTTCTCTCCAAATATGAACTGTCTTTCCCTTGGGCAACTGTACAAAATTCCTCAGGGAGTGAGTGCCTCTTTGCTAAGAAATGAACTACTGGCCAGGCTAAACAAGACACTAGATCTCACCTGGCTCCATCACTCTCCCAGCTATTGCATGAATTCAGATTCCCAGATGGGGTTTCAGTGTGCAACAGCAGAAACTGAGGACCCAATGTGCAGCAGACAATCCCTATCACAGAGTACAGCTTCACACAGGTTGCTGTAATTTTCCAAGTCTGACTTTGTGAAAGTCTTCTCACAGAACCGAGTTTGTTCTTGTTTGCATTTAAATCCCAAGATGAATTCCTATTGGATCCCTAGATGAATTTCTATTCAGCAGGAGCAAGATCTAGTCACTGCAGTGCACAAGAACTCACTGGTCCCACCAGTAAACTGTACCTCATTCTCTATTTGTAGTAGTCCTAGAAGTAGCATTTTGTGGAGAGGCAGCACAGCCTCATAGCTCCTGTGTGTATTTCCCAGCAATATCATTAGAACTATGAATACCAATTTAATGCTGATGAGCACAGCCCTCAAATTTGGGTGTACTTAAGTAGAAGAGAGAAACTACATTACTGTGAAGCTTACTTCAGTGAGATATCTCATTTTTGTCCATCATATTATGGGAACTTGGAGGTGGGATTAGCCTCCAGTTACAGCATACAAATGTAAATGTTAACTTACAGGTCTTAAAATGTCCAACTTACTCCATGAGGACTGGGTCAGTGGAGACCTGCGGCTTGACTCTGCTGCCCAGGGAGAGCAGAGGGCAGAGAGGAGAGGGACTCTGCTGCAACTCCAGCTCTTTGAGATGCCTGAATGTGTCTGAGACACGTGCCAAGGCCTAGCAAATCTAAGGCACCGCCTACACAAGACCCACACTGCTGTGGAGCGGCTGCTGGTTGTCAGTTAGGTGACCACACACCCTCCCAGAGGCACTAGATGCCCATGAGAGGACAGCAGTGGCTGCTTAGCTGAGTGGCTCACTACCAACTGTTGGATGTGTTTGATGGATCGCACGGACTCTGCTGGGAGCTTCAACACCCACATACCATCTCTTATGCTAACATCAAAAGAAGTGTGGCCAACAGGTTGAGGGAGGTGATTCTTCCCCTCTACACTGCCCTGGTGAGACCACATCTGGAGTACTGCATTCAGTTCTGAAGCCCCCAACATAAGGAGGACGTGGATCTGTTGGAGCAGGCCCAGAGAAGGGCCACGAAGATGATCAGAGGGCTGAAGCACCTCTCCTATGAGGACAGGCTGAGAGAGTTGGGGCTGTTCAGCCTGGAGAAGAGGAGGCTCTGGGGAGAGTTTACAGCGGCCTTCCAGTACCTCAAGGGGGCCTACAGGAAAGATGGGGAGAAACTCTTTAGCAGGGCCTGCTGTGATAGGATGAGGGGTAATGGTTTTAAAATAGAAGGAAGCAGATTCAGACTGAATATAAGGAAGAAATTATTTACACTGCGGGTGGTAGAACCCTAGAACAGGTTGCCCAGAGAGGTGGTGGATGCCCCATTCCTGGAAACATTCAAGGCCAGGTCAGACAGGGCTCTGAGCAACCTGATGTGGTTGGAGATGTCCCTGCTCCTTGCAGGAGGGTTGGACTGGATGGCCTTTAAAGGTCCCTTCCAACCCTAACTATTCTGTGTGCGAGTCTCAAACCGAACCCTGCTTTGGTAGTTTTTATGGAGTGTTTGACACATCTCCCTTTACATGACTGCAGCTTTCCTTGAAGGGAGATTTTCAGTTTTGACTATTTTGTTAATTCCTTTTAGTTTTATCTGGGTTCATAAGGATTTCTGAGGTAGATCAGGCATCACTGTTACCTACATCTTTTCATGATGGAAGAGTACTATAAAATATTCCTGTCATACAGCTGTTACATACTGAGTTCTTACTGCTTACTGCACCAAATTCAAATTACAAAATTAAATATAAATATATTGTTGTAGGCCCACAAGGGAGATGGTATCATCAGAACTATGCTGACAGCAGGAAAATACAGATGTAGTGTATGTTCTGTCACATGGTTGGTGGCACGTGAGCTGCATATCCAAAACCTCAATCACAAATTTGTACAGTAATAGCTTTTTCTGCTTCCCATCATTCTGTTCACAAGAGTGTGGAAGCAAGGGGAAGGCTGCTCAGAGTCCTTGCTTGTGTAATCTGCCAAAACAGCTACAACACAGTGGTGGTCCAAGTGAGAGCAGAGTCTCATGGAGCAAAGCATCAGCAGACAGTACAAGAAAGATTTGCTTTACTCACCTGGGCAGCCCGAAGGCTTTCAGTGGGTAACCAAGGTGGTCTTGAAAGGGTTCCTCTGCTCCAGTGGAATATTTGGGAGTTTGTTCACGGCCAAAAGAGCACCAGATGAGTTTCAAAAGAAGAGATGAGTGTTCAAGAGAGCACTGCCCTTCTATAACACTGTGAGTGCAGCAAGAACTTTCTACTTTTTTAGCATTTGGTGATGTTACAAGATCAAATTATCATTTATACTACAAAGTATCTTGATTGGGTAATACTATAAAATAAAATAAAAAATTTTCACAAAATGCCTTCACTTATATCCTTGTTACTTTTTAAGGTATTAAAAAAAGATATACGCTACTCATTCCTGTTACATTAACATAGGACACTGCATTTTTATTAAAAAGTGACTGAGGTTTAATAAAATGAAAAAAAATCAAAATCTTGAAAAGTAAATAAGACTTAAAACACCATTATAGTTGTTATGACTTGCAGAAGCTGAATAAAATAAACAACTTATACTTCTACACTAAAAATAACTCAATTGCTGCTTCAAAAATATTGTTAGTGCTTTCTGTTTCACAAAACAAACAATATTTTACTTAGAGATCTTTCAGGCATTTTCTCCTTAATTGCATCAGCAGTGGCTAGGCACACATCAGTTAAAATATACATAACCTTTCTCCATGAGCTGTATTAATTTGTGTGGGAGAACCCTGATGAGACCAGTGCATTTCTGCACTGGAGCATTACACATGGTACATATATGCTGCAATGCAAAAATCTTCTCTGCTAGAACATGAGAACAATCTCAGAATTAATGAGCAGCTGAGTTTGTCTGTATCGGAACTTTTCACATGTAAGATGTTTCCTTCCAGGATTTCAGCTCATTCAGAGAGAGGAAGGAATGCCAGGCATGTACCTCAACTGCTTGAGTATTCAGGAGGGATGCAATCCAGTGTTTTGTCCTCAAGCAGAGTTTAATTTGCCAGTGGCCGCCAGGTCTTTTATACAAGATCGAACTTTAGAAAGTGAACCTCAGAGGTCACAGAGGAGCTGCTCATTTCTAGGAAGACAGATTGTCCTTACCATGAGGCAGTCCACAGAGGTAAAGTTTTGTCACTGGAGAAAGTCGTAGAATCATAGAATCACATGGTTGGATGGGACCTATAAGATCGTCATGTGCAATTCAATTTATTTGATTAATTTTAATCTGAACTTATTTCTATTTTGACCTTATTCATGATTTGAGCTCTTTCTTCTGAAGCCTGCCCAGTGAATTTTGAAAAAGCAAACTCTCAGGGCATATAGTACATACCACTGTCAGCAAATGTCAGGATCAGCTGATGGGATCATTCTAGTATAAGCAAAATATTGAGAGTTTAAATCAGAAACAAATCATCACGATATCAAAGACTTAATGTAACTCCTCAGCATTCCTTGTCAAGGCTTGAAAATTATAGCTTGCTTTCTCTTGTGTTTATGAAAATGAAAAGTTTGTTGAAAGCAAGTACTCTCACTCCTACTGCCTGCCTTATCTAAACACAAGAATGGCAAAGTCAGAGATATGTTCACAGACCTTCCCATCATAAACACTGTTCTTTTCCTCATGTCATTTCTAGACTGTGTGTTTGATTATAAGATTATTATTTCTAAGAATGTGTCAGCTAGCAATAGCTGAGATGAAGAACTTTCATATCCAAAGCGAAAGAGAAAAAAAAAAATACGTGAAGTTCCAAAAAGTTTAGCAAAGTTCTTTTTCACTTCATTTTCTCCGACAGGTTTAATCTGAATCTTGATGTATTACTTAGCATTAGTCTCCAGGCATGTGTGACAGATGAGGCCTAATCAGTTTCAGTGCCATCTAGAATTCATATGCAAATGTGCCTGGATTATTTAATCACATGATGTTTTGTTCCTTAATCAAGCTACTGAAAACAGAAACCTTGCTAGAGAAAGGAAATTACACCCACAGGTAAGATAAAGAGAGAAGTTTTAAACTTCAGTTTCGGGGTTTTTTTTACCTCTCAGTCAAGAATTTTTATAAGTTATTATAAAAAAGTTAGGAGACAACATATCTTATGGCCTTCAGATTTTTTTCCTGAACTTTTTTTTAACCTTTGGCCCAAGTTTCCAAATGATGAAAGGGAGCTGGAGCTCTACAGGCACACCCATGTTTGCTGTGGGCCCTGCAGCTACACAGCTTGCAAAAGAGGTGATCAGAAATGTTCTAAATCTGTAGTTAAAATGAATGGTGATTAATTAGCTAATCCAGTTGTTAAAGTAAATAGCTGCTGGATTAACAAATAAAATGTGGTTTAGTAAAGCAAAACATTTGTAATTATTTTTTTAGTTTCCATAAAATTGAATTTGTTTATAGACTTCATTATGAAAATGGAAAACCAAGAATCATGATGGAAGTCCATGTGCTTTGTTTGGGATTTATCTCATCTCACCTTGGCTATCTCACATCAGCATTCACATCTGAGTTGGTTATACAGTCTCTCTCTCTCTAGGAAGTAACAAGAAATATACATTTAGGGAATGCAGTTCATGTAATCTATTTTATACATTTCCATTTGAATGAATGAGCGATATTCTGGAAAAGCCTACTTCCCCCAATTAGGTAAAGTGAGAGACTGCATGATTAGCTCATCTGTAAATACTTAAAGCTGGTGAGATGCACCTCTCCCTTTTTTTGTGTGTGTATATCAAAACTCTGTCTTGCACACATACACAAAGAAGCCCTTTATATTAGGATCTAAAATCCAGCATAAAAAAATTTAGGTATGTGGGGATTATGATGGCTTGAGCATCTCTCATTCGCCTGTCTTACGTAATGCATTTTGATACAGTCTTTAATTACAGGTTCACATCCTTTTTATTCCCCCCATCAGATGCCTCCTTCACTGTGCACAATTAACGAGCTCTCATTCAGTGACTGAGAAAGCAAAGAGAGATTTTATGGGACGGTCAGAATCCTTTAAACTTGGCACTACACAACATTTTGATAATTAAAACAAAAGCAATGTGGTACATAGAAAAATAATTTTGAAAAGCTATTGACAGGTCTCAAAATGCATTTGTAAGCAGTGAGACCTCATTAAGGATATGTATTCTTAAAGCCTGGCTGAGGTCAGTTCTTGGCCTTTACATTTTTATTAATAATGTGGAAGAAATCAGAGAATCCTGACTGATTAAATTGTATGTGTGATACATGAAGAGGGTACACTGAAACAAATAAGTTGATATGCTGCTGCAAGGAAATGGCATGTGAATCAATACAGATAATTGTAATTCAACAATATTCAGGAATTACAGACATAATGAGACGCTATCTTGGGCACAGTAACCAAAATGATTGGGGCATCACGTCAGTCAGCTGGAGATGAGCTCCTTGTGCAGTATGCAAAGGGAATAACAGCAAAACAAAAAGCCAGTTCTGGGATAAATGAGCAAAATAATACCGAAAAGGGTTAGAAAGGTGACGCAACCTGGCACTAGCAAGTCTTCTTCTGAAATGCTGTGCACAGTCCCAGCACCCACAGCTCAAGAAGGAATAAATTGGATCTCTCTGGTTCAGAGATGAACCAGGAGAAAGATTAAAGGATTTGAAAACCTGCCTTAGTGGAACACTGAAGTTCAGTCTGTTTACCTTAACAAAAAGGCTAAAATGTGCCTTGATCACAGTTTCTAATTACCTCTAGAGGGAATAGAAATTCCGTAATTAGGGACTCTTCAGTCTCAAAAGCACAAACATAACAAGATGGAGTGCCTGGAAGTTGAAAGTAGAGACATTCAGAAATATAAATTACAGGCATTCATATTATGAAAATTAATCTCTTGAATAATTTAACAAAAATAATGACAACTTGTCCATACTGCAAATATTTAAATTGATTTTTTTTCTGTCTTTTAGAAAGAGATGCTCTAGTTAAACAAAAACTAATTCAGGGAAGAACTGACCTGTGCTACACTGGAGGTCAGAGTAAACTATCATCTCTGAACTTAGGATCTAGGATGATGTTCCTTCATTTTGTTGCTGAGTGGGGGCCCCATTCCTATTGACAGTGCATTATTCAAAACCTCATATGGTTACAAAATAGTCTTTTTTTTCATGGAATTTGTTTTACTGTATTGTTAGAGTACTGCACAAACATTAATCCGTGCAGTAGGCCAGTTCAAGATGGAGGAATGGAATTGCTGGTATTTTAGGGAAAGAACACCAGTGTGAGATTAAATTTGAAAGCACCTGTTAATTGTGAATGCACAATTTGAAAGGCTTGTACCTGAGCTTTCAAAGTACCTTGCACTTCTGAGTGCTTCACATATTTAAAGCACAGCTCCAACCGGCATCAATTACAGCTATGAAAGCTCAGTACTTCCACAAACCAAACTTCAGCAATTCACATAGAAAATCAGAAACAAAGATCACATAGTTAATGATCAATTCTGGATGAAAAATTATTTCAAATTACTCCTGCAGTAGACAACTGCAAGCACGCAAGTGTCCGAATCCAGTTCTACAGGGCAATGTTCAAAGATTTAACTGTGAAATCAATCTTTCCTATTCTGAAATCCCTTCCTTCAATCAGTACAGACCTTTTTGCCTCTGTGGTGTAGGAGGCAGGGATAATAAATAACAGCTCCCTTCACTGAGCAATCCCAGTTCATCCTTAGAATATATCCTGCCACCACAGTCAGTCTCATAAAGGCCCTGTGAGAAAACAATGCACAATAAGGAAATGAAGCTACAGTGTAATGCATATGAGGGTGGTGGAACACTCAAATCGGTTGCCCAGAGGTGGTGGATGCCTCGTCCCTGGAAACATTCAAGGCCAGGTTGGATGAGGCTCTGAGCAACCTGATCTGGTAGGAGATGTCCCTGCCCCTTGCAGGGGATTGGACTAGGTGACCTTCCAATTCAAACTATTCTATGATTCTATGATATCCAAGAGGTTGTAAAGAATTTTTCTGCAATTCTGGTATTTCTTAGTTATCAAGATTCTGAATTTGCAATCTTAGTCTTTTCTCTAACAGTTTCAGTTTTAAATCTGTCAATTCCTGGATTCTTCTATTATATTTTAAGCAGAAAAGGTATCATTGCCAGTTTACCAGCTGGTTCCTCAATGGAGTAAAAATACTCAGATCCAGCATGTGGAATTGTGTCGTATGAGCCAGAGCAGGAATGAGCTCACACTAGGCAGCTGCCATCCTTCTCTATCCTCACACACTTTCTTCCAGGATTTCCTACACAATCATCAGAGTGGAGAAAGAGTGCTCTGCTACCACAGATCACCTTTCCTCATACTTCAACATGGCCATCTCTCCCAACATATCACTGGCCTGGTGATACGTTTCCCAACGTATCACTTTTCCTGGTTTCACCCGTGGCTTCCTATCCATCCTATCCATGTGCATGCACGTAGATAGAGATAGAGTTGTGAGTTCTTCTAGGTGCAGAAACTAAGGGAAGGATCTTCTTGGCATGCATGTGTCTGTGTGTAAGAAAGGTATGAAACACAGGGGAAGTCCGCAGAGAGCTGGAGGAGCCAAGCAGAGAGAGGAATCTGGAAAACTAGCTTTTCTGGACACCATACCTGCTGGAAAGGCAGGCCTCGGAACTGAACCAGACACCAGCCCACAGTGCTTTGTATCCAAAAAATTCCTTTGGCTGCTAAGGGATGCACCAGGAGCATGGAGCAGGCGGAAGGCTAGGCAGAGCTGGCAGGTGGCCACCGGCTGGCAGCCACCCCTGCGAGGCTACTGCTAGCCAGGCTGTGCTCAGGGTCTACCAGGCGAGCAGCAAGCACTTCCCAAAGCAGGACTGGGACATGGCTGCTGTATCAATGTCCACTGTCAAACTGTGCGTTGGCAGCACTCTGACAAGGCTGGGGACACCAGGCTGCTCTGCCATCCTGATCTGACTCACCAGATATGCTGTAATTTAGCTACTTTGCATAGCACGTGATTTTTTTAATAGCATAGAGGTGCCTGGGGAAAAAAGACTTTGTTTAATAAGCAGGGAGTATATTGTGCCTGACTGATTTTATGGGTCCCTATTGACAAAAGGCTTTATCTGTGCTTTCTATCCATTTAACTATAAATCTTTGTATTTGTGAGTTTTGACTCATGGGGACCCATATAATTTAGTTTGATGAATTATTCTGTGTTTTATGATAGCGCAATGAAATCTTTTGGTAAGATGTTGTAATTCATTTCATCATAATTAATGAGTGACAGACAACACAGTAGAGAAATAACAGATTGTTGAATCAACAGATATCTCAAGATGAACCACAGCCTACACAAGCTGCCAGTCAAGAATTAGGCAGTGCCTTTGTAACAGTACAAAATCTAACACAAGGTTTAAAACCTAATTGTAAACACATTTCCAAGCCATCTTGGTCCCAAATATCTACTGCCAGTGGTATCCCTCTGAGATACCTTTCCTTCCTTCCGCGCCTTGTGTACACTGTGGTGGCACATGGTGTATGCACACACTTTGCCTTTTCCAACCACAGTAACTTGATCTTTCCATCACATAATAATTCTCTTCCATCTCCTGATTATTGAAATATGATCATAATGCACTAAAAAGCCACAAGCCTCCCAAAACACTTTAACTTCCGAGATGAAGATGAATAATGGAAATATTATCAGTAGGTATCCATTTCTGGGCACTTAAGGTCTTTCAAAAGTCCAAAACTTTTTTTTCTTTTTTTTTTAATCAGAAAAACTCCATCATCCAGGACATTTCCACCAGAAAAGGCAGAGGCTTGAGAGGAATGTCGGTGATTTACAAATACAGCAGTAAGCCTACTACAAACTGTGAGGGATCTGGAGTTGGCAGGCTGTCCTGACCAGTTCATTTTCAGCAAGGAACTGTAATGAGGAGTCAACGCCTTCACAGACACAATTAATTAAGAAACTCTGCATTACTATAATACACCAGCAAAGACCCACCTGCAAGATGGCCTTTTGTAAGTTTTTCTACAATAAGTGTGTCCTTGAAATTGCTGATAGTATTGCAAGCCTGCTCCTGCAAGACATCTTGTGTTGGGCTGGTGTGTGTAAGTATTCACCATTTCCCTTTTTGTCTGATGTTGTTAAATGCATACAGCAGGTTGGAGGAGACAGGGTTTACAGAGGGTGTGGAGACTGAAAACAGAGAATAGAAATTTGGTACAAAATCCTCCATATCAGCTTTGACAAAAGCAAGGGAAATTCACCCTTTTGACAGCGTGGTTTCTCAGAGGGTAGTAATGGAAACGGTGTGGCTGTAACCAGAGGAACAGCTGCTGGTTACCAGTAATGCTTCTGCTCCATTGACACCCAGCCTCACAGACCGAGGGCCTGGATTTGCTACAACTGCCTTGTCCTTCATCATCACCTGATGCTGAGGTGCTGCCTCTGTAACCAGCTTGGTGATTTCCAAGGACCTTTCAAGTGGACAGTATTGCCAGAGAGTTGTGGGGCTGGCTTGGGTCTGCGTTGTTTGCAATAGAGCAGCAGTCTGTGTCACGAGGGCAGATGCTCCACCCTAGAAACATTCCCATGACATTTGCCATCTAATTAATACGCCATTTTGGTCCTTACCTGTTCAGTATTTCTAGAAACTCATCTTTCAATCAACACTTAGTGACTGCGTGAACATCCATCTCACGATTTATTATGAAAAGCTTTTTACATAAAGGCTCTCAAAAAGATAATGTTTCTTCATCTTATTTGTGGAAAGGTCAAAATGGTATTGCAGAGGATCCTGCTGGTATTCTTTATATATTCAATATCTATTTGGAAAAACAAAAGGTATAGGCCACAGCTGACAGATGAGATGGGATAACAGATGTTGATACCTGTAAATAAAACAAGCCCTCCATAATTATACCTTAAAGTATTCAATTGTGGAGATCTATTTAAAAATACTAAGGTTTCCTGTTTACCACCCAGTAGCCTATGGTAGTGCTCCTATAGTTTATTAACAACATGAGCAAAAATAAGAAGCAATTTAGAAGCTTTTGTTTTCTTACTGCTGGAATACCTCCATAGAGAGTCTCCTCATGATCAGCATAATGATTTGAAATTTGTACATAGCTTTCATCAGCAAAGACTTTGTCTGTCTTTTCTTATATATTAGCAGATGCTTCCCACTACAGGTGCTTGGTGCCTGTGCCCTGTCAGTTGGACCAGCTAACACGTGAATTCTGAATATAATGAAAGATGGTGGGTTTAACATTTAAACCAGCCCACAACTTCCACAGCTTGATGGTACACAAAGGAGACAAGCTCCCGTGCCTGATGTACAGGAAAAGCTGTAAACTCTGCATTGTTAGGTCAGACACAGATAAATTCAGCTTACCTGCGTTTATCCTTGGTGACATGGTGGTGGTGCACATCTGCCTGCCTCCTCGCAGGATGTGCTGGCAGCTGCAGCCACCGCAGCTGCTTAAGCCACTTGCCTCTGGTACAGCAACGAAGAAGGTGGCATGTGCACGTTTTATGCTGAGAGGTTCATGTGTTTTGCCACCTTGGATCACGCAGCTACAACCACTCTGCTGTGCAGAACAGCCAGCCCGACACATGGCCTCAGAGCCAAACTAGCTGCTGCTGTCTATTGTCCATTGCAGGGTACATATTGTCACACGGTGACGACGAAGAGGGGATTTGAGAACATACTCTACAGCACTTCTAGGGTTTCCTTACTTGCCTCATATATTTGCCTGATGCTCAGTGCAGTGGCTACCTGTCCTGGAGGTAACAATATCAGATAGTCTAGTGACACAGGGGCCTTCCATGAAGTCCCTGGCCACTCCAGCTGGAAGGGCTATAATTTACAGACAGTCTGGGCTGAGACTGAATTCAGGAAGAACTTGTGTGGTTTTGTCCTCAGGAAGAAGCTAAGCTGCATATCGCTCTTTAGGGTGGTCTGTTGAGTGCTGAAGACAGCTTGATAGGGTCTTATCCACTGCAGGGTCTTCTGATGTCTCAGCTGGTGACCTTCATCACTGGCAAGACACTTGACAAGGTGAATCTTTTGTCTGATCCATATACAGGCCATCTTGCCTTTGGACATATTGACCTTTACAATGTACTGCAAGAGAGGCCTTAAAAAAAATTTATAAAGGAACAGAGGAATCTGTGGACTAAATTTGGAAGCAGAAGTCATATATTAATGTAGATGCCATCAGTATAAGGTTAGGACATCTGGTATAAGGGAGATGTTGGGAAGTTAAGTTTTAAATCCTTTTCACAACACTAAAATTACTTTTGCAAACTGCTTAGAATAGCATCAAGACACAATAAAGACTAATTTTAAGTAGAATAAATAAATGAGCAGTAAGATAATTGTTTCGGGGAGTTCACTGTAGGACTATTATAAAAGGGAAGTGAATGTCTGTGGTGGGGCTTCAGTATCTGATTAAGAAACCTACCAACAGTCATTAGGTCTGTCTTTCCTCCCAAGACTAGCAGCTCCTGCTGCTGTGGACTCTGCTATCAGCCTTTCTAGGAAGAAGGAAGTCTGAGAAAACAGGTCAGGCCCGAGACAGGAGTATCTGAGGGAAACCCCAATGTTTTGATCTCATTCTGGGGTGTCTTACAAAAGAGACTGCCTCAAGTCATTCTCCCCATCTTTTTTTTTTTTTTTTGGAATAAGCAAATTAGACAGGTTTGAGTCTCAAAGCTGCTGTTGTCATAGGCAGTATTTACAACTGTTTTTTTCCAAACAGAAATTTCTTTTCATAGAAGCATCAACAAGCAAATCTTTACCTGGTCATATTGATCTGTGCAAGTGGTCTCAGCATTAACCACAGAAAAGTTTTCTGCAAACACCCTGGTTTGACTACTTATGAGCACTACAAGATTAAAATCAATGTATTTTAGAAGTTCATCCTCCACTTCAAAAGTTACATTGCAGAGAGCCACCGACAGCCAAACCAGACAACTTGCTACTCTGAAATTAGTCAGCCAGGCTCCTGTAGCAGTCAGAGGTTGCCAATATCTATTTAGCTTCTGTATCTCTACAGAAAGGTTTCTTTCTTGTGAGACTGCACATTATCCCTGGTCATATTATGATTCCTGCTGTCAGGGCAGGGGGGTGCTACTAAACAAAAGTCTGAAAATGATGTTGATAAAAAGGCTAGCGGATGCCTGGAGAGGAACCATGGTAGGTTCCTAGTCACATATTTTTTTATCATTAACAGATCAATTGCACAGATTCATTTCTGTGAACGTACCATTTATTTATTCAGTGGCATAATGACAGTACTCAGGTTTTTTTCTACTTCTTCCCTAATGATCTGTAATGAGAAGCCTCTTTGATATTCTCTGAGCATCACATTGATGTTTTTATAGCACTGCCTGCGATAAGTCCAGATCTTTTCTCCATGAATCATAACAACTTATTCAGAGACAATCACTATGCATCCCTAGTTGGAGAGATTCTTTCTTTTGTCTAACCAAAAGCATTAACTGCCCTTATTGGCACTGAAATTCATCTGCCATATTGCTGAGCAGTTTTTCAGATGAGGTCTTCTCTACTTTGAATTAAGTGTATTGTAACACATTCAGTAAACAGGCCAATACTACATAACATAATTGTACAGACATTACATAAAACACAGCAGAACCAAAGGTAAGAATTCATAGTCCCAACACACATTATAGTAATTTAAAGGACTGAACATGATGTAACCCAAAGAGAAAGAGATCTCTCCCTCTCTTTTTCTCTCTCTTTCTCTCTGTTTCTCTCTTATTACTGCTAGATATCCCTCTTTCACAGAATATTCCAGAAGAGGATCTCATATTCAAAAACATCATCAAGTTGCACTCAGTATCACCAAACATTTCAAATTGAATAAGCTGTATTCCTTCATTTACTTCGTATGAACAAAAATTAGAAATAAACCCCTCTCTATTCCTGTAACTGTTAGAACATATATATGGTATTCATGCTATTGTATTTGTTAATGTACATGTATTTGTTCACTAACAACTCTATAGAGTTCTCTGAAAATCTTACTGAATACTGATAAAAATGAAGCGTTAATCATAATGGACATCTTCAAGGGTTATTTTATTGATTGCATGAGTTTTTGTGATGAACATGTGTCTTGAAAACAGAAGTTGCTCTAAAATTAACTGGGAAATAAGGGAACAAGCATTTAAAACAATCAATGCCAGTAGTGACTGAAGGACACTCTCAGCTGACCCCTTACTGTCACTCCTCTGTCAGCTTCAAGCTGAAATTCTTAATATTTATGAGGCCACACTGTTTTCCATCCCAGTAAATGAGTAAATACCATATGACTTTCTGCTACCATGCAAAATAAAACAAAAAAAATATGCCAGATATTACCTTCTAGAATACCCTGAGAAAAAGTTGACTGCTATTCCTGTTGCAGCAATACTTAACACTGCGGATTTCTCTTATGCAAGGCATAGTGCCCTAGCAAGCAGAACAGATGTGCAGTCATGGGGATCAAGACAGCGACTAGGATATGGGGTTTTCCCTCTTCTTTTACTGAACAGTGTTTGAATATAGAGAAAAACAAGGTGTTAAATAGGTTAGAATAAATTCCTGATCGCCCTCAACAACTCAGTGCTAACACAATCTCTTTCCCCCTGCTTTCTATCTTGGCAGCCTAGCTTGTGTATTTGCTATCCAATTTTCTTGATTTTCTTATGACAAACACTGAGCAGTTCTTTCTTTTACCAAATTTGCAACTCTTCCATTCTCCGAAGTCCCAAGGACTTCCAAATCCGGGAGCACTGGAAAATTTCCCTAAATATTGTATCAGATTCATCTGCTTCTCCCTTGGCAGCAGTGCTGGTCCTGTGTCTCCTCTCTGGACCACTTCCCTGCAGAGGCCCCAGACTAGAGGCACTAACATCAGGAGCCTGACAGCATGTAATCTAATTCTCCTTAAATATTTGCTCAGCAGAGGTTATGGATATTCCCACCAAGAGTAACACAGTCTCTGCTTGAATTAATCTCTCAGAAAATGGCAAATGTCCTTTCTGAATTAGTGCAAGCACCCCCGATGACATGGTAACCCCCATACACAATTGAAATCAAACTCTGTAACCAGTAATTACAAATCTGTATTCAAATATGGGTATTTCAATATGTATTAGGTCCATTAAGTCAACAGGCAATATCCTTGTGTTAACAATCTGCTTCCCTGCACAGTAAGCTGTAGACACGTTCATCTGAAGGCTTTTTAAAATGGAGCAAATATACATACAGGTGGATCAAATACGTACAGTCAAAAATACAAAATCAGTAGATCAAACACATGCTAAAGCCTGCAACATTGATGCATCAGCTCATTCCAATGGATCAGAAATCTGTGCACAAACACTTTCACTCTCATCCTATTCCTGTTCTGGAGGGTGCTACATTCTGGCTGTGTTACTCACCGCCCTTTAAAGGTGGAATGGCACTACTGACTTGTCTGAGCTATCTTCGCCTGAGGATGGTGTGACCAGAGGCTGCCCTTCCTTGGGTCCCATGTACTGGCCTGGATTTTACCTTCTCGTGACAGTAGGTGGTGGGTTAGGGCCTCACTCTGGAGCAGACACATAATATTCAGAAACGACCAGAACTAGACTTCAGATTTAGGAAAACTAAAAACACTGATGTGTGGACACATGCAATTTAACCACTTCCTGAAGTCTGTAAGGAGGCTGTCACAGAAATGTAGCAAAAACTTCTCCATAAACTGCTAGAAATGTGGTAGATTACTTCACTCAAGCAGATCTTTTTCTTGTCAATGAAGCCTGAGTGACAAGTCTTTCAGCAGCACCCATGAGATCCTTCTAGAGAAGAGATTCTGCTACCTCTGGCCAGTACAAAAGATCAGTACCTTCATCATGCCTAATGGATGCCTAAGCAACTTCAACAGGAGAACAGAATTGGCCTACTGTTAGAGCATGCCCCACCTGATGGACAGAGAAGACAGGCAGAGCCCCCTTAGTAAAACAGAAACATTCTGCTCTGACTCAAGTAGTTTCACTTCCCCCATAACTTACTTAATCATTAGGGAACTGCGAGATTGCATAAATAGATGCCATTCAGAATATAAACACTGGAGTCACTTTGATTTGTTCCCTTGTGGCAGAGTACATCTGAAAGGATGATAAGCAAAGATAACGTATCTTAAAATTCCATCCTAACAAACAATAAATTACTCTGCTGAAAGCAGGCTTTCAAAGCACAATTCACGCAATTTCTCAGCTCAGCACACAGCCAGATGCAGTGAGGCCAAGGAAGCCACTTTAGAAGCAACAGTAGACAGAAGGTCCTGTAAAGGGCCAGTCAGAAGAGAATCACACAAATCTCTGAAAATAGGAGAAAATTAATTTCATTACAGATTCATATTCAATGTTTCAGAAGAGTAGGAGTTCTGAAGCTAAAGAGCAGTTTTAATAGTCTTCCATTTACTATCTATCTCAGGACTCTAAAAGAATTTGCCATGTAATTAAAATCTTTCAGTAGGATGAAAGAGCTCAACAGGAAAAATCAGATGCTCAATAATAAAAAGGTGGCTTCTAAATATAAAATCACACTACTTGTTACAGCTTTGATAATTAGCTTCTTTTTTAGTTATTTTAACTCACTTCCTACTGGGATATATTCAGAAAGTCTAGGGCTTCCATTATTTCCATATCTAGTAGGAAAAAATATTAAAATTGGGAAGATAAAATAGACACAAAGGATTTGATTTAGACTGCATACACAAGAAGGGCACAGCTGCATTTCCTTAGGTAATTCTGGTATAAATAAACGAGAAAAATGCTCCCAATCACAAAAAAAAAGAGTTAGTGTTTCAAAAAATTATCTTTCTTCTGTTGAAAGTTGCTGCTTCTCAGCTAAAAAGCAGTGACTATCTGATTCTGTGTGTCTTCTTAAGACTTATACAGTGGGAAGTAAACAAGATTTACTCAGACCACCTTCAGGCTGGCCACTAACATGAAACCCAAACAGAGCTGTGACAGTAACTCTTCTTGGTATCTAGCCCAAATAGCACATGGAGTGAAGTTGCCATGCTTAAGGAAGAAGAGAAGTTTATCTTGGTTCATCTCAGAGCATTTTCTTCTGGTTTATCACTATAGATTTAAAAACAAACAAACAAACAAAAAAACCCCCATAAATAAACAGCTTCTCTTCAAAATTAATTTTTATTGAGCCCAGAATGAAGCAATCGCACTCCAGAAGAAGCTAATTTATTTTATTTCTTTGCACTGTTATTTTGAAATGATAAACCAAACAGCTCGTATAAAATATGTCAAAATGTTCACACTATTCCACCTTTTTAAAGGTGTTAAAGTACTTGTAGATAGTCTCAGATTCACAAAGAGATTTAGTTAATTTACATACGCCATTCTCAATTAACAAAATATTTGAGTGAAAGATCATTCACATACGACATCTTCTTGATTGTTCAACTGGCACGAAACTGAGTGGGAACAGAGCATGCACAACAGTAATTCACGCTATGGTAGGCGGCAGAAGATGAAAGAGGGGATGAAATCTGATAAACAGCCATTGTATGGAGGCACTCAGGAGAAGTCATAAACGACAGGAAAGCCCAGTCCTTCCTTGTTCAATACAAAAGTACATGAGCTGGAAAAGAATACGGTTTCTGTCTCCTTCTTGGAAGGGAAATAAATCTGACGAAGAGGTCAGGGACTAAAGAGAGATTCACAGGTGAGAAGCACAGCCTCCTAGGCTTTAAAGAGGAACGTGAGCCTTTGTACCCTGAGAAGAGAGAGACAGAACCACGCTGGCAGCAAAGGCCAAAAGGGAACAGCAGGAGCATTATGATCGCAGGCAGTGATGGAAACACTGCACTTCCTGAGCCTTCGACAGACTCTAATAGGTGAAGTTTCGACCCTGTTGAATCATAACATCTACATCTCTCCTTTACAATGTCTTCATGAGCGTTTGCTCCTTAATAAGCATCTAAACATCCTTCTCCATTGATCTACAAGTTATAGGTCATTACCTCTATGTTCTGATGTTATTGTTTGGTCTTCCACCATTCTGTTTCTAACTCGAGGATATATTATTATTTTCTTCAGGATAGTCCCCTGTAAAGATTCCTTTCTGCTTGTTATGGAGGTTATTTATCTATTAACTATATCATGATTTAGTATCATATTTTTAAAATAATAAGATTATGACTGCTTTCACCCAAAACGAAGTATCTTGTATTGGTAATTGTATAAGGGCATTACAACAAGCTTTTTCTAACCTCCTAAGAAAGCAGGCATAAAATGGTTTCCATTTACTTTATGATACTGAATATGTGACACACCTTGTCCATGAGAATTTCTGCACTTCAGCTAGAATACTGATAACCTTACAGATGTGTGTTACATACCCATCCCTTCCCATGGAAGCTGAGGACCAAGCCAGGCACTAGGCACAGCCAAAGCCAACACTCAGGCGGTGAAACCATGTTCTTAAGCATGCTACCAAGTCTTACAGCAGCAACCAAGTCTCAACACGTCTGCAACGCTGACGTGTTATGTCATGTAACGGCTATGTGCCTGCCTAACATTAACTTAGTGAAGGAGTAGCTTCTTTTGATACCACAATTTCTAATCAACTGATGAGATGAAGCGTGGACTAGCAATCTGATCTAGCTGGAGATGTCCCTGCTCCTTGCAGGGGGGTTGGACTAGATGGCCTTTAAAGGTCCCTTACAACCCAAACCATTCTATGATTCTATCTGTCTTCATCAGGCTGTGCTCCAGCCCAGGGAGAGGCTGT